>JBBJLR010145443.1:0-34040 GCA_037577145.1 Brachypetersius gabonensis
ATAACTCTTCCAAAGACTCGAGAACCATAAAGCAGATCATAACTCTTCCAAAGACTCGAGAACCATACAGCAGATCATAACTCGTCCAATGACTCGAGAACCATACAGCAGGTCATGATCCTCAAAGGACTCTAGACTCTAGAACCATATGAAAGGTCTGCTTCCTGGTACTCCAGAACCATACAGCAAGTCAGAATTCTTTGACAGACTCTATAACATACAGCAGGTTACAGACTCCATTACCGTCTGTCAGAGTTGCAGAGTTGAAATAGCAGAGGGCTGCAATATGCAAATGAGTGTAAGGTTTTCATGTAGTTTTACAAACATGAGTATTAGTCAATATAGTCACTATTCTTGTATTTGGTACACATAGCAGTCACATTTTCGAAACTCCTCAAAACCTCAAAATTTGGAGCCCTTTTTATAACATCAGAGCTAAAGAGCAGAACTCCCCAAAAGACTTAAAAACTGGAGAGGTTACAGTAATGTTACTGCAGACTTCAACATGTACAACATCTAGAGCACAGCGGCGTTCCTGGAGACATCTTCCAAGCTTTTCAGAGCTGATGGGCCAAGAAAAAGGAGAAAGGGAGAGGGACTGAAAACACTGGAAAGTGTGTGTCATTGGATGTGTCAGCCTAGAGGCACAGCAGTGTGGGATATGCGGGGGCGGTGTGTGTGTGTGTGTGTGTGTGCGCGCTGCAGCTGCTGTCTAACCAGCTGTCTGCCCCTCTCCTCTCTGTGAGGCAGTGTTGACTGAGGTGCTGTTGTGGGCAGCTTTCTGCTTCAGCAGGCCGGATTGCCACTCTGCTCGGGATTCCCCCCACGCAATCCACAGGTGCCCCTCTGTATTCCTAAGGGGAAGCTTGCACACACATGCATAAAGCATTGATTACTGAAAGAGTGTGTATGTGTGTGTACGCTTTGTAGGGATGAAACCATACACACATTTTCAGGCTTGTTGTGATTTTTTTGAAGGTAAAGCTTCATAAGGGCTTTTTAGCTCATTCATATAGGCGTACATTGTAGTTTATTACAGACTGTATTCCATCAATCATTTGTTAAACTGTTAATGCTCAGGACCCCGAGTGGCCAGGTATTATATTATTATCTCAGCGTGTGATAATGGAACGTGTGTGTGTGCATGTCTGCTGCATAGAGTGGATCGATGTGGTTGGTGTTTTTAAACACTCTCCACCATCAGTGGTGTCCAGTGGACAGAAACTGAGCACTGATGAAGGATTTCATCAACTGCGGCATCAGATGAACTATCATCAATACCTTTATGTCTCCAAGGTGGGCCAATAAAGTGGACAGTATGTGGGCACAGTGTTTAAATAACTTCAGTGACAGTGCTGTGTATGATCCAAAGGACCCAACCTATTATGAGCCAACCTGCCCCACTCATCCTGTTGAGAGAGCTAACCTGGTCTGTCCACACCTGCGAAGTTCTAGCTGACCTGAGGGGACCTCCAGGTTGCTGGTCGTCCATCGCATCGCTATGATATTATGATATTACTATAATATTATGTGCTCATCCACCACCCAATTAGTACCTGCTCACTTTTGGTCCAGTGGTGGTCCTGACTATTTAAAAACATTGAAAGAGTCTATAGTTGTGAGTTACACCTGTGTGGTCAGCAAAGCTGATAAAATGGACAGCGAGTGTAGATACAGGTTAGGTGGAGCTGCTGAAGTGGCTGAGCGGTGTGTATGCCGTGTTAGTCAGCTCCAGTTTCATGTTTTTCCTGCGCTACCGGATCACTCCATCAATTAATTATTAAGGCCTTTCTGCGTCGAGGCAGGTGTGTTGGGTTGAACGCATTGAACTGAAATGTGCAGTACAGCGGTGCTCTCAGACTGGGATCGCGAGTCACTTTCACAACAGAAGAAACAAGCCACATATTAATTGCGACACTAATTAGCGTTCTCTTCTGGAGAGCTCATTAGCTTGGATTATTGCTTACAACAAGAGGCTTCATATATCGGGCTGGGAAGGATGACAACCCCGCTGTTGTTTGCCATCAGGAACCGCAGTATATGGAGCCCGCTGTCAACCTGCGGTTACCATAGCAGCAGGGCTCACCTGGATCCCATCCAATATTAGCTCAAGAGCCTGTCCTGTGAAAACATGATGGAAGTTCTAGAGGTAGAAGAAATTCATTTCATGATATTTTTCACAGGTTATCGACAGTATAGAAAAATGAATCATGATTTTAAAACATTAAAAAGCTCTTATAAATTATTATTGAATGATTCTTATATCTTAATAAAAGCTAACCTGGTCTGGCAGTTTGTACGTCTTCCTTATTGTGTAGATCATCTCTGTCATTAGAAAATCTTTTATATCTCCATGTTTGTCATATTTTATTGTATTTTATTTAATTATTTTTAAATACCAGCTGATGCTTAAGCTGTGTAATAATTTCATGATGAAATGGACCAGTGCAAGTGGTCCAAAGTGGTCTTATTACATGACGATGCATTGGACAGTAGAGCCTTTTTGAGGCAAGCTCATGGACTGAGATCCTTTTGGTAGTTGTGTTACACTTTGTGTTGTGTTTCTGAGAATTATTTAAGTTCAGACAGGAAGTAAGAAAATATGGATAAGGACAAAAGAAAATGTAAGGTAAGGTGTGATAGAAGAAGGTGGAGGAGAATGGTGCCGTTTTTATCAGCTTTTTGAAGCTACAGTTGGTGTAGATCTGATACTAATCAGCAGTTGGACAGCATAGTGGATAAACACCATTTCAGCCTGTTTACTTTCAGATCTTTTCTCCGCCGGCTGAGCAGCTCCTGCAGATCTAAGAGAGCCACCAGGATCATGTACATCAAACATATCAGAGCTGTATTTAGGGCCCAATACATTGAGAGACTGGCACATGATGCCTAATGCTTTGAAATCAATGAAAAAATACAAAGAAGACTGTGGGAAAGTGAATGTACTATACTCTTATTACTTATATAAGGTACACAGCTGGATGTTAAGGACCAGGCTGTCCCTTTGTGGGTACAGTAATATTGTTTGTACCTAAGCTTTACCTGGCTTTAATATGCATAAGTGTAGCCTTGGTGTGCTCTGTTTATCTCTGTCTACTTGTACCCAAATATGGGACAAAAACACCAAGTCGCAACTTTAATTCTGCTTATCTCATTAGGGAGATAACATGCATTCCAAGCAACTGATAGCATTTGGCAGCAGGTTTTTTTTTCAGCAGTAAATTGCATGACTTTTCTGTGCAAAACTACAAAAGACGACTTTACCAGTAAACGTTCATCTGTGAGCGTTGTGTGATAATGATCTGTGGTGTGTAATCTCTATTGTTTCTCACTGTTCCTCTTTTCTCTGGCTGGTTTGTGAGATCTGAAGCTTGGTCAGCTGCTGCCTGCTTGTGAGAGAGGTGTAAATAAGTAGTGTAGGTCTTTTGGATGCATGCATAATCAATCTAGGACAAACCTTTACCGTGGGTGGAAGCTCGTAGTGTCTGTTACTTGATCACACTATGTACTCGCCCACAATGAACACTCCTTGGTGCTTAGTATTGGGAATCTTTTACAGGAATAGTCAGATTTACCCTCTTCTCCCATACCGCCATTCCCCCCTTCAGGTGTAGTTGAGCAGCTCAGACTTGATGGTGCCCAAAGCCATTTTGTACTCGACCTACCAAGTAGGTACAAGGTAGTGAAAGTGTATGCCCCAACAAATATCATTATGGAAACTGTATTTAATGAATGCTTGCTCTGTTGGAGCAGCTGGTGACCTAGTGTTTGGGGAGTTGCCCCTGTGATCAGAAAGTTGTGGGTTTGAATCCCTGGATGGCTAGTGGCACCTTGGAGCTTCCCTTGAGCAAGATACCGTCCCCACACACTGCTCTCCAGACAGTGTGTTCCTGGTTGCCTGCTCCTTCATTTCTTGAATGGGTTAAATGCAGAGGAAGAATTTTGTGTGCTGTGTTCAAACAGAATGGTCACTTTCACTGACGTAGCTGCAGCCTGGTCAGAGTACCCATGCAGACCCTTCTCCACAAAGTGCCTACAATGGACATGTGACCCTCAGAACTGGACCACTGAGTAACTTGACCTGGTTTGATAAGTCATGTTTTCTGCTTGTGTGTGTGTGTTCTGCTAGGAAACGTTTGGTCTCTGCCTTTATGGTTGTTACTCTGTTACATACCATCTACCTAAACATTGTTGCAGACCTTCATGGCAACAGTGTTCTCTAATTACAGTGTCCTCATCTAGCAGGATGACCTGCTGCACTACAAATGTTCAGGAGTTCAAGGTGTTGACTTGGCCTCTAAATTCCAAAGCTCTAAATTCAATTGAGCATCTATAGACAAACAAGCCTGATTCACGGAGGCCCCACTCCACACACACAACTTGAAGGATCTGGTGCTGACACCTTGGTGCCAGATACCACAGCACACCTTCAGAGGACTTGTGGAGTCCAGGCCTCGATGGCTCACAGCTGTTTATGCAGTATGATTGGCTCTTACACAATTTTAGGCAGGTGGTGTTAACATTAGGGCTGACTGGGGTATGTGTATGTTATTAATAAATGGAAGCTAATAGGGCTGGTCTGAATAATTTGAGTATTTGTTTACATATGTATTTGAGATTCTGCATTTTAGGTTGGAATTAAGCTTCAAAACCGTGTTTTAAATGGAAAAAGCATCGGTCACTTCACCTTATAGGCCCTTAAGATAAAACATTGACTATAAATATTAAAAATATTGACGTAAATAGTTAATTACCCTTCATTCAGTGCTTACAACTGTGTTATAAAGTCCCTATGTGGGTAGCCATCAAACAAAGTGTTACCCATCTTTCTTTGAGTGAGGTAGGGAAAGCACCACAGGAAAGTGTCTCTTTTCAAGTTAAGTTGACTTTAAGAGTGAGATGGTTTTGGGTAACTCTTTGCAGGATAATGTAATTTGCCTCATTCACTTTCATTCACTGTTAGCAGCATTAGCATTTCAGGCTGTTCTGGATTGTTGAAACTGATGTTAGTGTGTATTTTGTTAAAAAAAATGAAAAATGAATTAGAAATCCTGTTGGCCCATTTCCCTGTCCCCTTCTCACACATGCCATCATATTCTCATAATTGCAATAATTTCAGTCATGAGGTGAAAATATATGAGCTATTGAGGTCTTTTTCTTTAATGCCTTCGTCAGTTAGTTTTTTTGCTCCTTTGTTGAAACGAGATGGCCTTAAAAAGTGCAAAAAACATTACATTGTTCCATTACATTGGTTGTTTTGAAGGGGACGTCAGTCAGACCCTCCACTGATGGCCTTTGTTTGGAAAGGAGCATGATGTGCTTCAGGCGAATTCGCATTTACTCATGTTTGCGTTTTTGTGTTTAGATGTAGTTCGTCTGTGTTTGTGTTTCTTTCTAATTCTTGCTATTTGGAAAAATTTAATTAAAATATTATTTTCCCTAAAAGGAAACAAAATAGGTTACGGCTAATGTCATTACATTTTCATTGTTTTTTGGAATGAAAGAGAGTTTATTTTAAATGTAAACATTTCATTTTTGTGTTCCTGGGTCCATACAGTCCATAAATGGAAACTAAGCTGTAGAAACAGCCCGCCTTAAATTTACTGCTTTTGTGATGTCACAAAAGCCAACACATTTGCATATGAGGACCCATTCAACAGTTTAGCCACGCCCATCAACCAATCAACCAAAGTAAACTTCACAGGTGGACCTCAGGGAAACTAAAAATACAAGAAAAATTGGCACTTTAATGGGATTGTTGAGTTCGAAAATGTAATACCACAATCATTATCACCCTAATTACTCTGTGTACCTCATTAAAGATTCATGGTGGAATGTTTGGAATGTTTTCCAGCCAATCGGTGACCATGTGATCAGACAAGAATCTAATTCACCCTGTTGAAGAGAAAGACAATAGAAATTGTTGCTACATGGTTTTGGTATCTTTGCTTTTGTTCTAAAATGTGGCCAAAAGCTCTTCCCATCAGTCTGTGATCCTTTAACTTGTACTTTTCATCCATTTATTTGTCTCCCACCCCTTTTTGTCCCGCTCCTTCTTTCCTTCTGTCTCTTCAGACAAGCATCCGCTGCCCTGTGGCTTTTGTAGACGTGGATCTTCTGTAACCTCAAACCAGCTGTTCCATTGTTTTGGAATTTCTTTAGCCTTTTTCTTTTTTTTTTTTATGGTTCCTCCTTTCTCTTTGAAGGAGTACGAGGCGAGGGCGGGACAAGGGAGCGAGCCACACCCCCGGCCCCAGCCAACAAGACGGAAGAATCTGGAGTTTGAGCCTTTGTCCACCACAGCACTCATTCTGGAGGACAGGCCCGCGTGAGTGCTTTTCAGGCCCGAACTACATTTCCCATGATCCATTGCTTTGACATAGTAGTGTTAACTGACTGCAGGGTGCCACATAGCCAAATATTTACGCACACACACACTGTGTGTTGCTGGTAAAGCAGGAAAGACCTACCAAACGACTTTTGGAACTTGAAACCAAAGAGTCAGATGATTTGTTTACCTTGGCCATGTATTATATTGGTTAAAAATCCATTTGAGCTGAAATATAATGCTGAAGCATGATTTGTTTTCTCATTCGGACTCACACACACATGCCGTCTCTCACTCTGAAGAGACTCTGGCTTGTCTCCACATGTGTCCATGTAACTGCTGAAAAACTTCATTTTTTATACAAAGCCTTTTACATCTACAATGTCTTATCAATGTGTAGCTGTTTCTGTTGGAAATACGCTTTTTATTTAAGAACTAATTGAGAATATGAAAGCATGGTTTTAATATTGTGAACTGATTTCTCTATTGCTTTTGCTGAGATCAAATATTACTGCTATCTATCTGTCTGACTCTGTCTTTCTGTCTGTTTATCTGTCTATATATCTATCCATATATATATTTATTTATTTCCTTCAGGAATTTGCCAGCAAAATCTGAGGAAGAAGCTCAAAGGCACAGACAGGAGTATAATGAGATGGTGGCAGGTGCCAAGAGGAGGGGTGAGTGTTTAGTGTGTGTTTAGTGTGTGTTTAGTGTGTGTTTAGTGTGTGTTGTGTGTGTGTGTGTGTCTGTGTGTCTGTGTGTGTGTCTGTGTGTGTGTCTGTGTGTGTTTGAGAGAGAGAGATGGGGAGAATATAAACAAAAATAACAAAAATACAATTCATTTTTACACACCCGTTTTCCAGACTCTCTCAGTCTTTTAGAATAAACCAGTCTGAATTTGTTACTGTGCCTTTAAGACTGATGAATATAAATGCTTCTCTGATTGGCTGCTCTGTTTTGTGTGTCTTTCAGAAAGTAGGCCAAACCGAAACATTAAAACTTCATTGGGAATGTCGTTTGAATAATCAAATATGTGTAAATGAGCTGGTTTGTGTTCTGTGATGAAAACAGTGATTTCAAAACAGGCTGTTTAGGTTAGAAATATTGAATGCATGCAGTCTGAAACTTTAGTAGCGCTCCTTTTAGCTTTATTTAAAAGAGTCAGTGGAAATGTGGTTTTCTGTGATGAGGGACCTTTAGGATTTAGGATAATGTGAGATGCCTCTCTTGATTGTGGTTGTTCATGTTTTTTTGTCTGGTTAAAGGTTATTTGTCAGTTTATTGTTTATATTAAGACACTGTGAATTAGAGTATTTAAGAAATGGGCAAATGACAATCACATTTATGGCATTTATCAGACGCTTTTATCCAAAGCGACTTTCATTCCTTAACTACAGGGGACAGTGTCCCTGGAGCAACTTGGGGTTAAGGGTCTTGCTCAGGGACCCAGTGGTGGTGCTGAAGGTAGGATTCGAACCCATGACCTCTTGGTCTGGAGGCAAGTATCCTACCCACTGAGCCCCTCCACCCACGATAGGCAGTCCCTAAAGGCACTGGTTAAGTATTAATCATTCTGTCTTTCTTGTGCTTGGCAGAAATGAAGGAGGCTCAGCGTAAAAAAAGACAGATGAAAGAGCGATACAGGCAGGAGGAGAACATCGCCCATGCCATGGTCATCTGGAACACTGAGATCCTGCCCAGCTGGGAAAGCATGTGAGTGTCCATCTATTCTACATTACCATCCTTTCTGACAACGATTCCTGGAAAGCCAAATGTTTACTCGCTTACCCTTCACTTTATTAGAATCCCTGACTTTAAATGCCCACTTTATAAGCTCCACTTCCCTTATAGATTCAAATGGATGCACAAATTGCCAAATAGACGTACAAACAGACCATAGCCCTTCTGTTGCTGCACAGTTTCACCTTTTACCCCTATTTTACAGGATTACTAGGTATTGTTTAGCATAATCACAGCACTGACACTGACATAGTAGTGCTCATGGTAGTGAGTGTGTGGTGTTATGTGTATTAAACACAAATGGCCAGTGAGTTCCCAGTGAGTGTTCAGGTTGATGGATTAGGAGGTTAATTAAATGCATGGGCCCCATGTGCAGGAGGAACACTCGGAGGGTACGTGAACTCTGGTGGCAGGGTCTTCCCCCCAGTGTCCGTGGCAAAGTCTGGAGCCTCGCCATTGGCAACGAGCTCAACATCACCCCAGGTAACCATGGCAACGCAGGCCTTTTAGGATGCCCCTATTGACCTGTATACACACACAATTACATTTTCTCTATAACAGCAGCTATTGCTCCACTGAGTATTAACAATAAGCACTGAAGTGTCATTGTGCTGACCAGGGAGCAGCCTGATTTAATATGTCCTTTTGTGTTTGTGTGTGTGTGTGTGTGTGTGTGTGTGTGTGTGTGTGTGTGTGTTTACATTTTCAGAGTTGTATGAGATCTTCCTGTCTAGAGCCAAAGAGAAGTGGCGGAGTTTTAATGAGACGAGCTCAGTCAGTGAGAATGAAGGTGTGTATTTGTGTTCTTGTTGGGCTTGACCTTTACTTTACTGACCTTTTTTTGACCTTCCACTTTTGTGATTTTTGTAGTACTCCGTATGAGACTGCGGTTGTTTGTGGGAATGCATGTTTCTGTCTTGAACATTCATTGCTACAGAGCTGAGATTTTGCAAATGAAAAGACAGAAGACCCTGCAGTTCTGTACGCCTCAGTTGATGTTCTTTTTTTGTGTATTCTTTCCTAATTTAGATTGCGGCGCATCGCTGGCAGACAGGGAGTCCAGTTTAGACCTCATCAAGCTGGACATCTTTAGGACCTTTCCCTCCCTCTACATATTCCAGAAGGTGAGAAGGAGAGACATTTCTTCCTGTTTCCTAGATTTTATTGTTTAGTAGTGGGTAGTCATTCTGCAGTGTTTTAAGGTTTTGGAGGGAATGTAGTATTTGAGGAACTACTCCCAGGTGGAGTTAATAATCAGAGGAAGGTCTAGGGGAATAATTATGACTACAGTTAACTACAGAAGCCCAAACTCAACCCATACCTGCGACTTCAAGACCCGACCAGATTATTACTACTGGGGACAGATGAAAAATCATCAGAGATCAGTTTATATAGACAAACCTAACAAAGAAGCAAAACATCTGTTATGACTTCTTCACAAATGCAACACATTCTTGCACCGAGGGGCACAAAATCACCAATTAGAAATCTAACCCGACCAAACCCGGTGACATACATGATCACCTGGAACAAGGAACCAGGCTTGAGAACCACTGTCATGTTAGTTTTTTGATCACCTTGTTGGTGCAAAAATACTATTTTATGTCTGTGGAACTGTAAAGGGAAAGTAAACTCTTTTATATTTATTGAGTAGATTATTAAAAAAACAAAAAAAACGTAAGTGCCTAGATGAAGGAGTTCCAACCACTCAGCATTGAGCACCACCAGTATACTGATCACCGCCTGATCATCTGGAATCATCTGCTCCTGGTTCTTCACTGGTTCAGGACTTCAGTTAGATGCTCTTTGTTCTGCTTGAATGATTCATACTTGGAAATTGAAAGTCCGTCAGGAAGCCTGGAGAACTGTTTCTCATGACTACATTGAAAATAAAAGAAAGTCTGGCTCTTTAGAAGCAAAATATGAGGAAATGAGGGGGGATCAAGACTTCTGCATAGTACTTTATATCATGCAGCCTTAGTAGTCATTCCTATCCTTGTTTGGCTGCGTATCTCTAGCGTTCCTCAGAGCCAGGAACACAGTATTGCTCTGTCATGAAGGCAAAGCATGTTAATATTTACAAATGAATAAATGGGTACCAGAACATGCCCTGAAGTAATTATGAACGTAGTGTTGGTTACTCTATAACTTAATTTTGGGTTTTTTCCCCTCTTTCTCTGAAGGGTGGACCCTACCATGACTTGCTGCACAGTGTTCTGGGGGCGTACACCTGCTACAGACCAGATGTAGGCTATGTGAGTATTTCTTCATTGTACCTCCATGCTAGAGATAAACAATGTACTGGTGGCTAGCAACATTATTATGATATTATTATAATACTGGAGTCAGATATTGGAATTAGAACCAGTTATTAAGACGTTGGCCTCTCATTAGCACCTTATTTGTAGTTTGAAACAGTTCCCCACTGTTTGGTCAGAGGGAAGTGGAATTAGTGTTCAACAAGGAGGAAATGCACTAAGAACCTTTGGTAACACTTTACTGAAGGGCATCTTTCATAAGGTTACGTTATGAAAGACCTATAAATGCTTTTCATGACGTGGTGGCCTGGTGGTTTGAGCGTTGTAGGTTTGAATCCCAGAACAGCCAGTGGCACCACTGAGGTACCAGTGAGTAAAATACAGAGGACTCAAGTAATGTCCAGTATACAGTATATAACAACTAAAAAAATAAAGCTGTATACAGGGGGTCCCTGGGTTATGACAAGTCAAGACATACGACTTTTCAAGTTTACGATACTCACTCTCATCAAAACGTTGAAAAATAGAGCCGTGAGCGTTTCAGCTCACGCCGTTAATGTCATACTTGCGGATTTTGATCACGCACAGCAAAAGAATATGCGGCGCATGAGTAAGGGAACTTTGCTTTTTCTTTTTCTGTGGCTTATTTGTGTTTTATGTTCTATAATATGATTTTACAGCTGTGTTAGGACGAGTAAGAGGCTTGGGTGTGTTCCCGTTACGTCACTGTCGTAGGAACGGAACTGTGTAACCTGAGGACCCGCTGTAAACAGTTATTCCAACGTCTGTTGTTACAAAGGATGCTTTTATCCATTTCAATTACATTTCACTATGAAAACTGGCGCTTGCTGAAATCAGCTTTTTATAAAGCCTTTATAAGCCTTTATGACAGGCCTATGAAAGTCTTATGAGCGAGTAAAAGTGAAATATTTTTCAGACATAAACACACAGTGTGAACCGTGTGAAATTTGTTCTCGGGGAGCATAGTATGGGAACGGAACATTGCTTAAGGGTACCTCAGTGGTGCCACTGGCAGTTCTGGGATTCAAACCCACAAGCTTCTGATCACAGGAGCAACTCCATAAAATTTAATGACCTTTCTGTATGATGATGCGCTGCAGAAATAAACCTGACTTGACTAACCATCAGACCATCCACATTAATTCTACCTCTCAGGAAGCTTTCAGTACCATTAATCAGTCGCGAAAAGGTGGGTTTGTGTTGAGTTGTGTGCGTTTGTGTACATTTCAGGTGCAGGGAATGTCATTCATTGCTGCTGTCCTTATTCTGAACCTTGAGGAGGCGGACGCCTTTATTGCCTTTGCCAACCTCCTCAACAAACCCTGCCAAATGGCCTTCTTCAGAGTGGACCACGATCTGGTAAAACACTCCCACACCAGCCCAGATAGAGACGCAGCCTCCTCATAAAACTTCAAGTAAACCGTGACCTGCTAAAACAGAAATAGCAACAAATTTGTTGTACATGTATGTGCAGCGTTTATTATGACCATCTGTGACCCAGTTATGTGGGAAAGGAATTGTGTGAATTTCATTTAACCCCTAGGAGTCCCAGAGTCTGACAGAGAGAACGCTTCTAATTTACATTTATTTCTGCAAAATGTCTGGCCTCCTTTTATATGTCAGCTAGACTCTGCTAGTCTGTTTAAAAGCCTCTGCTGAGTAGATCAGGTCCACCAGAGAATTGTCTGAAGGCAATGGAAGGTATTAAACTAAAAAAATCCTTATATTTGAACAGTGATATGGTAATAGTAATTATAAATATTATAGTTTAAATGAATTTGTATGAATTTCACCTTTCATTATTATTTTTATATAATTATGTATACATATAACACGTTTTCAAAAGATGCTTTTCTTCAAAACAAGCTTTTCATCAAATTTGATTCATATTAAAATCTATCCTGCTTCTGCACAACTGTGGTATGGACTGAATGTTAAGAATCTGCACTTTCCGCAGAATTTCTCCGCTTTTTTCATGAAATAATTGTGAAATAATTTAAAACAAATAGCAAGAAGAGTAAGAAATAGTGAATATGAAGTAATTGTTTATGTGGTCTTTTGTTTTTATCTTTAGATGCTGAAGTACTTTGCAGCGTTTGAGGGTTTTTTTGAGGAGAATCTGCCCAAATTATTCCAGCACTTCCAGAACAACAGTCTGACCCCAGACTTTTACCTCATAGACTGGTGAGTCCCACATCAGAGCGCAAGACAGCGATCTAACGCCCAAACTCTCCTCTTAATTACACCCTCTTAGTGAGGGATTGGTCACTCTGAGGGATGTAACAGAGGTCACATGAGAAGAAGGGGTAAGTTCAGCAGCGCCCTCTGGTGGAAAATGATCAAACCTCTGTAATAGAATTCATTTCCTGATTAATTTCCATTCTAGAGAATTTGACTTTGTGTTGCTCAATGTTTTTCTTGTGTCCACACAGTTTTAGATACAAATGAAGAAAATAAGCAAATGTTCTCCTCTCAGTGCCTGGTAGCAGAGTTGGGACTGTTTGTAAGAGTACCATTATGTACTACGTTTTGTGAAAAGATTAGATAAGATAGCCCTTTATTAGTCTCACAGGTAGGAAATTTGCATTGTTACAGCAGCAAAAAGCTCTTTGAATCTCAGCTTAATACTTTGCCCTTAAAGAAAATGTAAAGGTAAACCCGTTTCCGTACTGTACAGTTCACACTGCAATCCCGCAGTGCTAGAATGTAAATACCGATGTTATCCCTGTATAGGCTGGACTGTAATTCATGCATGGGCATTTTCTTTGGTATATGCTGTAGTTTTCTTTGGTAAAAGCAAGTTAATACAGCAATAAATTAATTTAATTTACAGAAATAAAAATACAGGGATTTAAGAAGAACAAAATGAAAAACACAAGAATACTCGAGACGCTCCACGTGGGAAGTTCCACACTATACCAATTACAGTCCTTGGGCAAAACTCCTAAAACTACATTCTCATACATCTTTGATTCTCAAAATCTTATAGTTGCTAAATGGAAATGATAAATGGAAGTGTAAAATGTTAGACATGTCCAAACATCAGCTGAGCTGTAGGTGGGTCTGTAAACGATGATGAGCAAATCTCAAGGCAGAATATGTATTTGTAGAAATGTACTCACTGTTCCTTGCAGGATCTTCACGCTGTACAGTAAGTCGTTGCCGCTGGATGTGGCTTGCCGCGTGTGGGACCTGTTTTGCCGGGATGGAGAGGAGGCATTATTCCGAACCGGATTGGGAATTCTTCGCTTGTATCAGGACGTGCTGTTGCAGATGGACTTTATACACAGCGCACAGTTCCTGTCACGGCTACCGGAAAACACGCCAGCACACACACTCTTCAACTGCATCGCCAACACGCACATGATCAGCAACAACAGGAGGTGGAACCAGGTGAGCAACACTTTTTTTTTTTTTTTTTTTTCCTACCTTAAAGGTCCACTAGTTAGACATACAACTACAGACTTCGCTATTGGTCAGATTCTGGTATTAGAGCCACAAAGGCACTGACATGGTAGTGGTTATAGTAGTATGTTTAGTGCTGGCACAAACATCAGTGTCAGCACAGGTTTGTAGGCACTGTCAAATGAATAATCATACAATAGTTATGGTTAGATAATAACGTTTAATCTGTTTGTTTCTGTGCTGCTAATGTACTTTCCTTACTTGACCCGGGAAGCCATGTAGTGCAGGCTGAAGCTCTGCTGCCCTCACTTTCAAATACAGATACATGATGAATACACTCATAAAACAATGCGAACACTGTTGCACTGATTGGATGTCAGTGACAAAAACTGGAAATTGGGTTCATGATTTTCATGCTGTTGTATTCACACGATGAAATTTACTGTGTATTCTCATTTTGTCCTTTTTTAGCCTCAAAGAAATGTTTATAATTCTGATTAACTGTAACTATAAAACATGCAATTATATTGTTTGCTTGACATCAGTAGATAACTGTTTCCCCTCTCTCTCTCTCTCTGTGGCAGGTGTTCTCCGCTTTGATGAAAGATGGACCTAAAGACACTGATAAAACGGCTAGTCCTGCTTTGAGGAGCTAACGGCTAATGGCTAACAGCTGCCTTGGGACTGCTAATGAAGTCACTTTGGTTTTTTGGGGGGTTTTTTTAATGATGGATTTCCTGAGGGGAGTGGCCCTCGACTCATCCTCTGCAGTATTAAGGAGGCAGATTTCCGTCATTCCATGGCAGTGAAGTGACTAGACGACGACTTGTGGATCTGGACTGCTAAATAGGTCCATCTCATAATGAATGAACAGTTGTGAGTGTGTGTGTGTGTGTCAGGTTACCGTGTAATGTGCCAGCCTTCACAACGTTACTCTCCGGAACTACACTCCTCTAGACACACATTCCTACACTCGCTGTCACATGGACACACACAAGCACATCTGCCGCAGCTGTAGGGCTGCATGATTCCAACCGACTGTAATGGAGGTCGTTTTAACTGTAGTGATTGTAATTAATTGAGTGCAATACATAGTCACCGCCCGCCAGGACACTCAACGCCAGCACCGGGGGTTGGTCCGTGCCCCCTTGACCCTCTCCATGAAAGTAACTGGGGTTGACTAGAACGCTCGTTTGTTGCACAGTACTGTTCATCACCACCAGAGTGTTGTTTTATTGCAATGCAACAGCTTTTGGAACTCCCACTCGCCCACCAGCAGTCTGCAAGCTGTTCTGAATTAGTGCCAAGCCCTGTAGTACTCATAAACACACACGGAAATACCATTAACATTAAAGTCTACCACAGCTTTTCACCAGCTCATACCAAATATGTCCATGCCTATGGTCACCACCTGCCTTGTGTCCAGCTGTATTGATTTTGAAAGCTTCCTAGCCACCAAACAGTCCTGACTTTTGTGTTTTGTGGACAGGTTTTGTGTTTTACTTGTGTAACATGTTCAGTCAGATGCGGTTAGAGAACTGAGGTCAGCAAGAGAACTTGGTGACCACGGAAGTTACAACTTCATTGAACTTTGTTAGCTTTGAGGGATGTTCAAAACGTTTTTGCATTTTTATATTTAGTTTGGAAAAGGTGAGGGCTGGAGACGTAGTAATTGGGCGTTTCTGAGAGTTTAGCTCCATCTGATTTCTACCGTTTTGCGGATATTCATGTGATGATGATGTGAAAGCAGTGCGTCAGTGGTTGCATGTTCAACCCAAATCAGTTTTTGCTGATGCTGTTTAAAAAGTTGGTACGACTCTGGGAAAACTGCATCACAAAGGAAGGCGACTATGTAGGAAAATTATGCAATTTGTTGTTGAAATTCGTACTAAATAGAGTTTAAAAAATTTGGAAACGTTTTGAATGTCCCTCATACATCAGGCTTGTAGCTCTGTTGCAAAACTCAAGAAGCAAACTTGTCAGCTGATTGGACAATGTTCAGGGGAAGTGGACTATTGTGTACATTTGATTGTTCCTTTATCTTTACATCTAACATGGTCTAGAATTTGATGGTCAACCATTGTTAGGGATCACCAGGTGCTATCGTCCCATCAAACTCCAATATGTACATATGAAGGTTGCAGTGGTACTCATTTTATGAACTATTTTTAGAGGCCTGTTGTGGCATGTTGAACTTGGAGTTTACATCACGGCCATCTTAAAGGAGTAATATGTCAAATTCACAACTTTTCCCTAATGCTAAATGCACTCAAAGATATCTGCAGTAAAGCTGGGTTATGTGGCAAAAATACATCTCGACACTTGAAGACACTTTAGTGACACACTCCATTTTTAAATTTAGATGGAAAGGACTTAGGCTGGACTTTTGATAATGTTGATTTAAAAAAAAAAGATTGACAAATATGTTCATGGTCGAAACAGAAGAGTGAATTTTAAAAGAGCAGAACAGTCAATAAATGGTAGCTTTCTGTCCCCAATGATATTCTGACCATTCACTACTAACTACAATAATTACAATGACTGACTATACCCCTGATGACGTAGTTCGTAGTTTGTGTTTTGACCAAGTGAGCTAACGTTGTGAAAAAAATTATGAAAAAAATTAAAGCTAACCATAATACATTGGTAAAGGTGTCACTGGAATTTTATATTCATTACAATTTCACCCATTTTAAGCTTCCAATCCTTAGGCTTATAGCTCCAGAGCTAAACTAAAGAAGCCAACTAGGGACTATTTTGAGCGAATGAGGAAGTTTGTTGTAAACGTAAAAATGTGTAATCTCCAGAAAATCAGTCTGTGCTTAACACATTATGAAGTACATGGTGACTCTGAAATGAATTTGTATACAAATATGGATGAATTAAACCTAGATATTGTTGGCTAGTTCACTTCCTTCCAGTGACCCTACATGCTAGGTAGCTGTTGTGGCTAGCTAATAAATTAACAATGAATACATTTCCTACTAAAAGTAAGGATGCCAACTAGTTTGGGACTATTTTGAATGGGCGAGGAAGTCTTCAGAGAGTGTAAAATTGTGCAAATGTGATTTTTGGTGGATGCTATGAAGTAAACTGAACCAGCTAACTTGCTAACCCCTTGGCCTGCTTTTTAGAAAAACGCCCTCAGGTTCTGGACTAATCTCCAGAAAATTGGTCATGCCACATTAAAGTGACTGCACCTAACACTCTATGAACTACACAGTGACCTTAAAAATGAGATGTTTATATCTAAAAATACAGATTAAATTTAAAGGTAGCTGTTAGGTAGTTGGCTTCCTTCCAATGGCCCTTCATGTGAGGTAGCTACTGTGACTAGCTAACAAATTAACAAAGAATACATTTCTTACTAAAACTAAAAAGCCAACTAGTTTGGGACAATTTGAACTGATTGAGGATGTCTGTGGTAAATGTAAAATTGTTCAAATGTGACTTTTTGTGAAGTAAACTGATCTAACTAACTTGCTATCCCATTGGCCTGCTTTAAAAAAAAAAACACCCTCAGGTTCTGGACTAATCTCCAGAAAATTAATCATACCACATTAAAGTGACTGCACCGAACACTCCATGGAGTACATGGTGCAGGCCACCTTTCTATTTGCACCATCAGAATCCTTTCAGACCATGATCCGCCATAATTTCGGTCTATGAAGTGACACGTCTGATACTTATTTAAAGTTGTATAATGTAATTTTTTATTTAAATAAGAAATCAGTTAGTGTGCACTTTTTTTTTTTTAACTCAAACTCACTTGTACAGTTTTCTTACATGTAGTCAGTGATGTATATAAACTGTGAGATTTCATCCGGTATGGGCGCGGTAGCCTGTAGATGTGTAAATATAACTGAATAATGAGACTCCTGCCATGTCTTGTGTTTTCTTTCTTGGTAGAGGCTACAAATATGTCCCAATTATGCTCTATACTCTAATACTATGTACTAATCTTAAATGAAAGAGTGATTTTGGTGGCTTAGCACTCTAAATTAGCATATATAGCATATACCTGTATTAGCATACACCGTTTCATACTAACAGGAGGCAATAGTCTTGCTATGCTAATGTGTGGCTCTGAGAGTGACTTAAGTGCCTTTTTGACACAAAGGAACTAAAAAGTCTTTCTATTCGAACTTGTCTACAAGTATGGATAAATTAAAGGTTTGTTAGCTTCCTTTCGAAGCCCATATGCTCACTTGCTACACTAAATGGACAAATGTATTGGCCTGACCACCATCAGGGACTTTAATATGGAGTTGGTCACTCTTTGCAGCTACAAGCAAATTTAGTATAGACTGTCCCGTTTTTCGAATTAAAAGGCAAATCACTTCTCACAGATCAAAGCTAGGTAGCTGGTGTGACTAGCTAACAAATTAGCAATTAATACATTTTCTACTAAAAGTAAAGATGCCAACTAGTTTGGGACTATTTTGAGTAAGTAAAACTATGCAAATGTGATTTTTGGTGGGTGTTATGAAGTAAACTGCCCTCAGGTTCTGGACTTATCTCTAGGAAATCTGTCACGCCACATTAAAGTGACTGCACCCAACACTATAAAGTGTATTATGTCTTCTTTTTCTAACTAAAAAACAAATCCCTCATCTCAGACAAAAGTCCATCAGCAATGACAAAACCACACACAATACTTTCACCCTCACACATTTATTTAGCCAAGGGTGGGACAAAAGGTCCTTTAAGAACAGGGCCATAACAGTCTGCTGAAAACACAGCAAGGTAAAACTACAACGGGTTCATGTAGAAACCATGGCCAAATACTTCTGGGTCCAGTTCACTTACTGCAACCATTGTTTACTCCTTTTCATGATGATGGGTGCTTTGAAATGACCGCTTGAAAATACCGGATAGAAACTAAACGTGTAAAAGAAAAATAATAAAACTCCTGATGAAAAGTGGCTGGAGTTCCAATAACAACCGAACATTTACTCCGACACAGCAAGGACAATCACTCAATCACTCAGCGGCCTGCTTCCCTGCTTTCGCTTTTTTCTTTTTCTTCTTTTCTTTCTTCTCTTTTTTCTTCACTTTCTTCTCCTTCTTCTTCTTCTTTTTCTCGCTCTTGGTCGACTGCACGCCCTCCGCTCTGTCCTTTTTCTCTTCTCTGTCTTCTTTCTTCTCAGACTCTGCTTTGTTCTTGTTGTGATCTGTCCCATGAGAGGAAGACGAGTGGGGGCTCCTCTCCTCCTTCACTCGTTTTCTATCTGGACTGCGCTCACGGAAGTCTTGGTAGATGCGGGACGCTGCTGGCCGTTTGTCCTGGACTGGTGGCCTCTCTCGATCTCTGTGGTCGGATGGGTGTGTCTTTTGTTGATTATCTCCGTGCCTCTTGGTGTCTTTATGCCGGTCAGGCTGGTCTGACACCGCCTTCTGAAAGTGAAAGGAGTTCTTTAACTACAGGACCATTTTCATCGTCCACCACCAAGTTTGAACCAATGGTTTTACACCCTCACCCTTAACAGTTCTTAGGGGTTTCCCTCTTTAGTTTTGCACTAGAGCTGATCTATCAAACCAAATCCAAGTTCATACCGTAGCTCTGAGCAAACTGCATGACAATCATTACACACTTGCTTGAAACCACAATTAATTGTTAAATAATCTTACATAGACCTGCTTGTGTGGTTTCTGTCATTCTGTGACACATTGTTTAAAACAAAAACTTTTAGATGGCTGCTAGTACTCTGTCTAGGGGAAGTGTATGTTTGTAGATGCTAGGGTGTCAGATTATAATCGTTTATTTATTTCACAACTCACCATGTTCAAATGTTACATACACAATCACCACTGTGCAAAATACATGCCTTTTACTTGCTAGCTACATTAGCTTCATGGCTCCAGTGACAAAATTAAGAAGAAAATGAAGAAGAATTAAGAAGACACCAATAGGCTGTTGCCAGTTACTCAAATCTGATAATATGATAAAAAATAATCACTAATAAATTAGAACGGTCATCAATAGAACAGTCTAGTGACAGTCCACTGATTGAATAGGGTTCTCTGCAGGTTATACAGTATTGTGGCTGATATGTACCAAACTGTGGCTTTCAGACACAATAGGCAAGTGATATCATAGGTGTGCATAGCATGGCATACCAAAACTAAAAAGAAAGTACCATTTCGTGTTGCACTAAAGCATTACCTTTTGTGCATTGCGTTTGTGGCTGGCACTGTGGCTTTCAGCGCTATTCAGGTCCCCAAAGAACTCCTCACATCGCTGACAAAAGAATCCGATCACTGGGATCAAATCGCCTGATCCTGCAAAAGGAAAACATACAGATGTTATAAACAAATAATAATGTACCTGTTGCATGACATGAGCATTAACTTTAAAGCCGTTTGTAACAATGTAATGTTTGTATTTGTATCAATTGCAACTTTAACTCATAGGCGGATTTTTGGAGATAAATGCATGATGCACATTTTAAATACAACTTAAACAGGGTACATTTTCTTAGCAACATTGCTACATAAGTTGACAACCATATCAACACATTTATTCTGCAGTATGGGTGAGCAATTTATACCTGGTTATTTCATGAATCCAAGTATCAAGCTTACTGTATATCCAGATGGGTGTGATTACAAATACAGAAATCACTATAAATGCACCCAAGAAACATTTAAAAAAAGAATTAAATCTGATCACTCAAAGCACTGTAGGGGGTGGTCAGTGATGCAGTTTTGCCAGATGTTAGGTACAAATAGAAGTCTTTCCAAGCCATGTTTGAAAACCCCACCCAATACTGTAATGCCACCTGCCTCTAATGTTATATAGGGAATGCCGTTATAGCTGGACTGCTGCCACTTAACAGGCATTGCTGCTCTTTCAGTTCAAACTCCTGATGTGAGTTTTCTAAAACATCCATGGTGAAAATGAATAGGATAACATGAGCAAGGAGAACAGACCCTCATGCTTCAGCAGCCCCTCCAGCTCCTTCACCAGATACTCCTTCCTCTTCATCTGGATCTGTTTCTCCCGCCTCTCCTTCTCACCACTCTGCTACATTTATGCGCAAACAAAAACAGGGAAATTCTAATCAGCATGCAGTTCACACAGTTTTATGAAAGGGCTTTGTACACTAATGCAAGCGCATCACACTCAATTGCTGATATGTATCATGCAGTACACCTCTTGGGAAGCATATGTGCAAAATTTTGTCTCAGGTTTTTCCTTTAATTCAACATGTGTGGTATTGCTAGCAGTATGTCCAAGTGGACGAAGGACAGGTTGTGAATGGATCTTGGTACCTTTTCCTTGTACTCAGAGTCTCTGTGAGAATGGCTGCTTCCAGAACGATTGCTCCGACTGTCATCAGACTTAGGTGCTGAAAACAGAAAAGTTCATTGGACTTATAAAGATGAACAGAATAGTCTGATCATGCCCTGCATTGAAATTTTCAGCCACAGTTTCATTGTTTAAAAGTGCAAATTCACTCAGGACTGTGTAAGAGTAATTACACTGTCAAAAGTTTGGAGACATGTTGCATTCATTCAAAGTGACCAAGATGAACTTAGTTGAAATATTTGCTTAAGTTTTAACTTTTGGCCCAATGGTGGTTTAAAACACATGTGCAGGCACATCAGCATGGGGAATATTCCCAGAGCCTATAACCAGTTTCTTCATCTTTACACAAAAGTCCAAATCTACTGAAAAATCTTTATTATGTTAAGCTATTGCGATCCGACTACAAAAAATGTGCTACTTTATTAAAAAACATGAAATGCTGTGTGTCCCTAAACTTTTGATGGGCTTTGTGATCTGATCACCTGGCGAGATGTTCACTCGGAGACTATCGTTTTATTATTTATTATTAGGATCGTACTGGATGGTACCTTTAGACAAAGCCCGAAAAGCTTCCAGAGCTGGCTTGAGGTATGAAAGCCCTGTACCCGGAGAAGCCCCGCCCCGCTCCACCTGCTTCTGCTTCTGCTTCAGTTTCACTGCCATCTTACTGATCTCCGCCATGCCGAGGTTCAAACCAATAGTCTTTAGGAGGCATTTCACTTTCTCACAATCCTCAGGGGTGACCTTAACAGTGTCTGTGGGTGAGGGCTGCTTGCTGGGCATGGTTTGAGCTTTAGGTTCCTGGAGATTTGATGTCTGGCTGAAGAGCGTCTTGGTGAGATATGGAGATTCTGCTGAAGAAATGGTCTCCACTGGAGACTGTAATGGCCTGTTTTGGGCCAAAGGGACAGTGACAGCCTGAGGTTTGGCCCGCTCTTCTTCTTCACCATAAAGGAACTCCTCCTCATCCTCAATGCTCGAGAACACAGGCTTGGCCTCTGGCTGCTGGCTGGGGTCATCCCAGGATAAGATCCGGGGGAAGGAACTAGCACCCCCTCCAGCCCGCTCATGAGGAAGCAGGCCACTTTGGTTGAAGCCAGCAAGTGATTCTGATTCTGAGATCTGTGGGAATTCTGGAAGCTTCTTGATGTTTTCCATAGCAAAATGGCTTTCAAGCATTACTCTCGCTTCATCTGGGCTCTGTTTAAATCAAATAAAATGTTTAGTATTAATAATAAAACTGTAATTCTTTCTGTTAAATGAACAGAAATAAATAGAATAAGAAAAGAAAATAGGCGGGATAAATATGTAGAATATAGCAGCATCGATCCTGAAAGGTGAGGATTAAATGTTCCTTTCCATTATAGCCCACTTTTTCCTCTTGTACTTCATGTCCAGTATGGGAAAGATAAAATGGAACAAAATAAAAAACTGAAACACACATGAATTCTAGCTCAAATGTGCACCTAGTTCATGGAAGAGTGGGCTAAAATGAAAGGGAACTCTTTAAAGAGATCCATACGAGATGCCCGATGCTTACTGACAGAACTGGTGACGTTATTAAAGAAAGTGACCGTGTTTTGTGTTGAAGTTTGTGTTATTCTAAATTGACACTTTAGTGCAAATGTATATTGGTTCCAAAAATTCCGGTATTAGTCTCCTTGATTACTAATAATCTGTATTGGTAACAAATGTGGTACCTGGTTTCTTAGGAAGGCGCTTTTGACCACAGACAGATGCTTCTCTATGTCCTTGCTCTGTAGAACCTGCTTCAGGCCCTGGAACAAGTCTGGCACTGTGCTCACAGGTGGACTGGCTCTGATAACGTGCTCGTTCGTGCTCCGCGGAGTGTCTTTACGGAAATCTAGCCGAGGCTGGCTCTTGCTCCTCGTCACATTTCTGCTGTGGCTGTGGCTTCGGCTGCGGGCTCGACTCTTTGCTCTGGGGCGGCTTTTGCCGCGGCTGCAGCTCCGGCTTCTGCTGCGAACCCGGCTCTTTGCCCGACTTCTTCCTCGACTCCGGCTTTGACTACGACTGTGGCTGCGGTGCCTGCTCTTGCTGCGGGCCCGGCTCCTGGCCCGACTCTTGCTCCGTGTACTGCAGTGTTTCTCCAAGCTGTGGCTTCCCGTCTCATCGTCTTGGCTCTGCCTTCTAGCGACCTTTTCTCCAGACTGACCCGACTGCTCCAGTCTGTCTTTGGCTTCCAGGATTCTGAGGAATTCTTCAGCCTTTTTCCTGCAAGAAGGTTCAGTTGGTTTAACATTACTTGCTTACATTTACATTTTCTAGCAGATGCTCTGGACAAAAGCTTTGGATAAAAGTCACTTCCATTAAGCATAAGGGTCCTGCTCAGGTACCCAGTGGTGGTGTGCTGAAGATAGGATTCGAACCCATGACCTCTTGGTCCAGAGGCATGCATCATACCCACTATGCCACCAACCACTTGCTCAATTTAAAAGTATTTAGCTTAAGGCTAGTGGATTGTTTTTGTTTGGTTAGGCTCCTCCCTTTCTTGTTGTAAAAAGGATATGAAAGCTTTTCCTCATCTAGAATTTATCAAGTGAACAAGCAGAAGGGAAGAAAGAAGGAAGCAATAAAGCACAAAAATAACTTAAGACATTCTCAGTGCATTGTGTAAGACATACCTTCAGTGCACTTAACAGAAGTGATTGGTTGGTTAGACAGAGGACAGACCTACTTCAGCATTACGAAATTGAACATGTGGACAATCTTAACCAGAGAGAGATGTCAACCATGACTGAGCAAAAGACTTGTCAAAGAAACAAGCAAAATCTGGATCTTGGACTGTGTGTTAGATCACTTCATTTCACTTCATTGTCCTAAACAGTCTTTATCCAGTAGTAATTCTCAGGTCTTTTTCGCAAGTTTGTTTTCACACAAATGTTTCTTGTAAGCCACAGACTAATGGCACAATTCCATATGTTCCTTTTGTGCACATCCTCTTTGCAAAATAATAGGTAGTAAGTTCATCCTTTCCCTGTATTCAAAGTCAAAGCAGACATTATCATCTCAGCTATATACACGAAAACAGTGATACATGAACACGTGGCTCCAGATTTTACAGAGTCCAAAAAAGACACACAGAATACATATATATAAATAAAATATAGAACTAAAAAGAAAAAAATGTGCAGTTTAATACAGTGGATAATTTTTCACACCCAAAAATTGTGCATATATTGCATCAGCACTCTTTTATTGCTATTATTATTGCCATGGTCTGCCCACATGTAGGAATACCAGCAAACCAGGAGACGTTCTCACTTGGGAAGAACTTCCATCAGAGAGTCATGTGCCAAAAACTTAAGAATAGGAAAGAATAGCTTTTGCACAAGCTGCAGGGAGCACAGGTGATTGTCTGAAGTAAACCAGAGACCATCAGTTTTAGAAGAACCGGTGACTGGTTCTGTGGCTCGCCCTCAGGCTCAAAAAAGCTTTCAATCTCAACCAAACAATTCAGAAAGAAGTTAAAGTGTTAAAACACGCTTACCTCACTTCCAGATTCTGCAGGTCTGTCTGTTGAACTGACCATCCCTGGGGTGGCTGGCTGTGCTGGAACTGCTTTGGAGGAGCTACCTGTCAAAACATCACGGACATAACGTGGTTGGACAACAACATAGTACAATAATCAGCAGATAAGTGTTTTTTTTTATATTCTCAGCAAACATATTTGACCGATTTCAAGCCAGTACTTGACATTTGCACAGGTTTGTGCGCCCCTGGAAAAATTACCCTTCCCTAACCTTTAGAGCAAGATGCCTGCTACCAAAGAAGTGTCAGTAAATCCTAAAAACCAAGTGATCCAGTGCATTAACTAGAGGGCTTCCACTGTTCTTGGAAGGCTTTCCACAGGATTTGGGAGTTTCGGTGGAAATTTGTGTCCATTCATTCTGTAGAGCATTTATGAGGTCAGACACTGATGTTGGATGAGAAGGCCTGGCTCACAATCTCCGTTCCAGTTCAAGAGGTGTTGGATGGGGTTGAGGTCAGGGCTCTGTGCGGCCAGTCAAAGCTCTTCCACATCGAACTCATTTAGCATTGTTTTTATGGAGCTTGCTTTGTGCACTGGGACACAGTTGTGCTGGAATAGAAAAGGTTCATCCCCAAACTATGTCAGCAAAGTAGAAAGCAAAATGTCTTGATGTGTTGAAGCATTAAGGTTGTCCTTCACTGGAAGTGTTCCGACACATTATTTCATCAGAGTCATTCATTTAACGAGTCGAGATTAGATTTGAGCATCGTTTTATCAGAAAGAAAGTCAGTTCCCTGTGGCACCAACATTATGTGGGCAAGACAGCAACCTGCTCATGTGGCTTATGGGGTTTAAAGGATGGTTACAGATGCAAGCTTTTGTACATAGACAAAAGTATTGGGACATTTAACAATTCTACAAACAGGGACTTGCATGACACTGCATCCAAATGCATAGACATCAATATGGAGTCCCCCCCTGTATGTACCATGTAGCGCCAAGATTTGGGCACGACAACAACCTGCACATGTGGCTTATCGGTTTTAAGAAAAGGTTCTTCCCCAGTCGGTGTCCACAAAGTCCAAAATGTCTTGGTATGCTGATGGATACGTAATTCAGGAATTAAAAGGGGTGTTCCAATACTTTTCTCCAAGTTGTATGGATGTGTTTACCTCGTAATATGGGTCTCTGGTCGGACAATAGTCCGCTGCGGGGCCTCCGTACGGTGGGTGGTGAGCCGGTGAATGCTCCTTGACCGGACTCGTGTACGAAATAGGGCCGAGAGCTCCGTGAAACGGTGGAGGGAAGGGTGGTCTGTTAAAAGGATCCGAAAAGCGGGGTCTACCTCCTCCATAGGGGGGCTGTGGGAGAGCAGTCCGGCGGTAGTCCGAATTTGACGGTCCCCCGTACATATCTGCTACATTAGCTTAGCCACTTTGCTATTCTTTCTATCAGAGTAAGCTAGCTAGTAGCAAGTAAAAAAAACCATAAAAAACATGGCTCACTAATATTTATGCGAGGTTACTGCTCCCATATCATGCTCTACATTAATGTTATCTTTATCCATTCAATGTATAACTAGCCACTGATCTCCTATACCGAAAATAAACTATTTCTGTTGTGAGGCTGTTTCTTAGCGTACTGAATCCTAAATTCAGGTCGAGTCCCAAACAGCGCTCTACACCCTACACAGTGCACTGCCCAACAAGTGCACTACAAGGTTAGCAGACAGCAAATTGGAACAAGACCCCTGCTGTCCGAAAGGTGAACAGCACTAACCAGCAAGTAAGCAACAACCGTACAAATTACTCACTAATACATACGAGAGGTTACTGCTCTCATAATCTGCAATTATTTTATCTTCATCCATTCAAGGTATGAGTACTCAGTGAGCTCCCATTCCAAAAATAAACTGTTCTCCTATGTGGCTGTTTCTGGCTGTACTGAAGCAGAAGCATCGACCGAATCCCAAATAGCTCTATAGTACATACATAGTGCACTATATATAGCACCAGCATAACGAAAACTGAAAGGTCTAAGAAGTGACCTGCAAATTTAGTAGAGAGTAAATTGCGATAGGGACACTATGTCGCCCTCTGCTGTCTGAAAGGCGAACTACTACGCCACAACCACAAAACATTGTTCACTAATATATCCGCTTGGTTTTTGCTCACGTGTCATGCTGTACTTTACTATTATCTTCATGAATTCCAGTTATGAGCAGCCAATGAGAGACAGACTGTAGTTCTGCTGTTGTGGTTCTTAACGTGCTGAATCATAAACACCGACCGAGTCCAAAATAGCGCCTCACGCCCTACTTAGCCCACTACTTAGGGTAAGAAGTGCACTTCAAGATTAGTCGAGAGCAATTTATGACGCGGCCACTATGTCGCCCCCTGCTGTCTAAAGGAGGACTGCACTAGCCCGGCGATGCTTTTTCCTGTCCTATTCAGACCATTTACATTTTATTTCCGATTTGCTGGGGTTTGATTGCTGTAAATAGGTCGTCACTAATACATCAGTCGTATTATCAACACCTTATTCTGATTTTTTCTTTTTAAATTTTTCATTAGGTAATTAGAACCGGCACCATGCAGGTCACCAGCTGGACCTGTTAAGGACCTGGTTGTGCCAACCCAACAGTCAGGCTTGCAGAAGCGTTTGTGTCAGTATTATTTCTAGAGTTTGTTTTTGGTATTTTACAAATCTTTTGGCTGCTTCTTCTGAATGGAAATCGACATTCTTGACTCTCTAGAGGACCTCGGGTGAGTGCGAAGCCCAGTTTGGACACGTGTTTTATTCTAGTCCCACGTTTTCCTTCCTGAGTGTCTTGTCTGTCACTGCAAGTCTGCAAACATCCTTTAAAACGCAATTTTCCCGTTGTTTTTGTATCTGCGAGACAGATGTGGTTGTTGTGCAGAAAAACCCCTTTAAGGCCATTTCGTAATTGTTTTGGTAGCGGGTCTAAAACGACGACATTTTCATAAACGCCACAGCTGCTCATGTTACTCCTCGTCTCTCCGGTCCACCTTAAA
The DNA here is from genome assembly GCA_037577145.1 of Brachypetersius gabonensis. Lineage (NCBI taxonomy): Eukaryota > Metazoa > Chordata > Actinopteri > Characiformes > Alestidae > Brachypetersius > Brachypetersius gabonensis. The sequence continues at coordinate 27,596 of JBBJLR010145443.1, forward strand.
TGTTATATTGGAGCCGGTACTGAAGAGCCCGGCTGTCTTGTAACAAGCTGCAGGATTTAAGGTGGAACGGAGAGTTCCAGCAAGAGCCTGGCTCGTTTTACTGAAAAATGGCTAAATTTGTGTTGGAGTTTTAGTAGAGATGGCTTATTGTTGTTTTTTTATTTACTTTAATTAATTCTTATAGTAATGCTAGAGGCTGTTTTCACTGAAATGCCTTTAGCATCTAACGGCTAAACCCATCTCTGGAGCTGGAAATAACTTTAGCACCGAGCTAAATGATTTAAAGGCTCTCATTCTGGTCTTACATGGCCATTTTCGTTTTTTATTAATGTATATAAGAGATTTTCACATTAGGTATCCAGCGGTTCGGTCGTTTTTTTGTCCTGAAAGGTCCCAACGATGTTTCTAGAAGCACCAGAGGCCCAGTTAACAATTAGCTTAGCTTCTATAAGAGGATAAAATATAAATGTGGACTTTTGAAACCTTATTTTTCTTGACAGGTGTTCAAATATATCACCTTGACTGATAATGTTTTCATAGCTATTAAATGGGTTTAAAGGTATATCCTTTGGATTTTTCTTAAATCAGTATTGATGCTTTTTTTTCTCCTCAATATCGATACATTTTATCGATACTAATCCTGCTTATCGATAGTGACCTCTATTGATACTTTTATTGATACTACTCTCCATAATATAACAGATTTTCACATCAAACATCTGACGGTTCAGTCATTTTACTGAAATCAAGATTGATACTGATGTTGCCTACCGATAATTCTTTGAAATACCGATGCTGCTTATTGATAGATACTTGTTATCAATGCTAATACTTCCTATCGTTACCAATACGTATCCATACTCTTGATACCGCTCTAAATGATCTGGTGCAAAATATGAAGATATCACATGAAAAGATGCTGTTTTATTGTCTTTTTTGAAGAAATAATGAGCTAAGCTGTGCCCTATGTATAAAATAAGATGGGAGCAATCACTACAAGTTTCTTCTGGTGAAGTTCAGAGCGCCATCACTCTCGCTGTTCCAGTCAAGCAAAAAACATTTGAAAATGGCAGATCTGTTTAAATGCATTAGTGCTGCATAGATACTGATCGCAGCACTGTTTCTCCAGGAGCTTCTCTATATTTCAATATTGACCAGTCAGGAACCAGGACCAGTTTAGTACCAGTTGTGGATACTCCTCCCTATTAGCCTGTGATGGGATTTCTCAGCCTTATTAGCCACTCCTACCACCCTTGTGCGGTCTTGGGACGTCTAGAAGCTCTGAACATTGTGTGTTTGGTTTTGGTGTGTCCTTAGATGAGTGTGTCCATTGTTTCAGGCCACTGACCTTGGACCAGGCTTCTGAATGGAAACCTCAGTCCTGTTCATTTACAGAATAGTCTTTTAAAGACAAAGTTATTCACATACAAAATGTCTCACCATGCACCGTTTCTTTTTTTTCTTTGGTCTGTAGGTATCAGGGTCCCCTGTTGGAGGATGGCGCTCTGCAGGTGGCACTCAGCGGTGGAGCTGTCTCGCCCGAGTTCACCAAGCTGTGTGCCTGGCTCGTCTCCGAGCTCAAACTCTACTGCAGGCTGGAGGAGAACGTGCACGCCACCAACTGTGAGTTACCAGCATGGGACTGGATGTGCTGAACGTTATTAACTGTGAATTCAACTTTTAGCAGTGATGTGGAAATCTCCATGAAGTAAGAGGAAAGTGTTTGCCTTGTCCTTGGTCATGTTAGACCCAGTCTGCAGTCATAGCGTTTTAAAGGGTGAAGAGACTTTCTCTCTAATCTTTGATTCAAGTTTACTGATTTTTGCCCATATTTGAACACCTTCCAAGTTTGTACAGGAGGCAGGGAGGAATGATGATAGTAATACCATAGTATGTTTTTCCTCACCCTTCACTCTGCCATGGCAATAAAAACATCCTGCCACATACACAGATCTCACCTATGCAAGGTGTCGTCGTCATCTACATTCAGCTGCTCCTAATTAGGAGTCACCACAGCGGATTAAACATCCTCTGCATTGTCCTCCCTCACCACATCCACAGACCTACTCCTCCCTGGTCCTGCTCGCTGCTGCTCCATCCTTAGGATTCCTCTCCTAACACACTCCGTCTCTCCTCGGCATCCTCGTCCCAACACACTCAGTCTCATCAACACACATCCAAACCAACACAATCTCGTCTCTCTAGGTGTAACTAACTAAATACACACACGGCAAATCAGCCGTCAGGGTTCTCTAGACCAGTGGTTCCCAACCTGGGGTCCGGGCCCCCTTAGGGGCGGGCGCTGGAGATCGCAGGGGGTGCACAAAGTGTTGTCTGCACTGAGGTTACCAAAATTATATTTGTACACATTAAATTCATAAAATCCCAATATCTGAGAAACATAAATGTGTGTGTATAAGAACAAAAACCTACAATCGCTATTCATTTTTTGCTAATAAAAGTTTGTAATTAATTAATTTTCATGCATCTAAGTGGGTATGAGTTGGGGTTGGGGGTCCCTGCTTGTCTTGCTCACAGGCAAGAGGGGCTTCAAGGAAAAAAGGTTGGGAACCACTGCTCTAGACTATCTGGATCAGACTGCCTTTTTCTATCAGAACTTTTCACTACTTTTCACTTTCCACCACTTTTCATAGTCTGTCCTAATCCTAATGAATAAAACTCCCCACCAAAACGTCCTGTTTCACTTGCAAATGCATAAAAGTAAGAAAGAAATTTACATTTACAGCATTTAGCAGATGCTCTTATCCAAAACAACTTACATGTACTGTGTTGTGCACAAAGAAACTGTCCCTCATACTAGCAAATAGTGGTGCAACGGATCAAAAATCTCACGGTTCGGATCGGAGCACAGTTTTAAGTCACGGTTCGGATCAATTTTCGGATCAGCAAAAAAAGGAAAAGGACAAGACAAATTTAAAACTCCATTTAGTTATTTAAGTATTTTTGCCCATTAAAAAGCATTAAACTCATGACTCATTCCACGCAATTATATAAAAACAAATTAAGGTGCAAGACAGGGCATGATAATTATTTTCTTTAATGTGGACACAGTAAAAACCTTAAAATTAGCGATGCACCGAAATGAAATTTTGACTGAAACAGTTCTGGCACAGATCTCTCTTGTGGGCGGGGCTTTGACTCACTTGCCAGCAGGTATTTGAGTGACAGCTCCGTGCCCCGAAACTCTGCGAGATACGCGGCCTTAAGTGGGTGTGGTTTTCTAAACTCTCCTGTCCCTAGCGCACTAGCGCTAGCTCTGTTAGCACCAAGAGAGAAATGTTGTGGGCTTTTAGATTCTGGACACTCAGAGACTTTTAAGATTAGCTTTTCTTTCATACCCGCTTTGAGTGCGTGCGTTTGTGTTTAGAGGGGCAGACCGAACACTAGCCTGCTTCAATGCTTTAATTTTATTGGTCGTATCTCGCAGAGTTCCGGGGCACGGAGCTGTCACTCAAATACCTGCTGGCAAATGAGTCAAAGCCCCGCCCACATGAGAGATCTGTGCAAACGAATCCTTAAGCAGCAAAAATCTAAAACGGGGCGGAGTGACTGAAAAGCCTGCAGCAGCGAAACTGAAAAACTAGCAGCAGCGAAACTGTGGAACAATGGAACATTTTTTTCCCCCGAATCTTCGGATCACGCGCCGAACCGTGGAGAGGGATCGGTTCGGATCACGTGCCAAACCGTGGAGAGGGATCCGTTCGGATCACGGATCAACAGTGATCCGTTGCACCACTACTAGCAAACCTACACTTAAAATTAAGAGCTGCTAGTAGACTCTGATTCTACCAGAGCTGAAATACTCCACCAAGGTGCTTATCTAATCTCACACAAGACGTTTTTCATGTGTTAAGTTTGTGTGGGTTAAGTTAGTTGATAACATGAACATGTAGTTGTTATTCGAAGTACTTGGTGCAGAGGTGGGTCTCCAGTCTCTGTTTGACGACAGCGAGGGTCTCAGCAGTTCTATGAAAAGAACTTCATATGGAAAGCAGTAAACTCTACAGGGTCATTTATACTAATAAATAAAGCCAATTATTAGCTGTCTTGTATACAAGAAAAGTTTTGTCATGATCAGATTCCTCAAGTTCTCGTAAATGTGTTGCTGATTTTCTGACGTTATACAATTATTCAAAACATGTAAACTTTCTCTATCAATCTGTGGTTCTTTGGTGTAATTGATCACTGGAAAACAAAATGCTCAGTAATGTATCCAGTGCTAAAAGCTGCCTTTCAGAGGAGAGCTGTTTTAAAACAGTGCTCTTTTCAGTTGCAGTCAGTTTCACTTTAGTTTAGCTTCGTTTCAGAGAGCGGTTTTAGGGCAGCGGTCTATGAGTGCATACCAGAGCTGGCGCTGTTCTTGTAAAGGGTATCATGTGGTCATGCCGGAAATAGCGTACACTTTTAGTGATGCCGCTGTTTGCTGTCTCTCTGTGAGCTAGTCAAGTGTTTGAGTGGTTTGAGCATGGTGGCCTACTCTGATCTTAAATCAAGGGCTTCCATTAAAAGTTCTTAGTGAACAATACATACTAATGGTATGCATAAGTATACACTGGTATGCAAATGTTCTGTCACTCCAGTCAAATTACATGCTTTAACTTTCTAAGTGAAACAAAACACGTCCTGCACTCACTTCTTAATATATAATTACTGTTTTTGAATTCAATATACTGGAAAAGTAACAAATTGGGACCTGTGCAAAATTAAGGTGCATATGTTTTGGTTCATTTGTTTCAGTATGATGATTTTTTTGCAGATATAAGCCATGTTTGGTTTTTTTTCTGTTAATTTGTAATTTCACCAGGGGGATTGAACTCTTGCATAGAACTTTACATGCACATGCTTGCCATTTCTCTAAAATGAAAATGGAAGAATAAGTCAGTTAAAATGTTGAATAAGAACTAATTACTGAACTGTCTGTTTGATTTCATTTCCCACAAGAAAGTAGTGTCCTGGAGAGCCTTCTTTTTAATGAATATAATATAGAAACCTTATTCATACAGAGCAATGTACAGCCGTATGCTGAAGTCTGAACAGTGCAGTTCTTTTCAACCTGTGGTAGTCTTTACACTTGTGTAGTTGTTTTTTGTTTCAGTGCAAGTCAGTGTAAGCCTGTTCTTGTTTTGATTGAATGCAGTTCCTTCAATGTAAACAGCTACAAACAGAGAACTCCTCATTCTGCTGCAATGTTTGCATTTTAGACCGTCAAACCCAGGTAAACCATTTTGTTTCAGGTTTACTTTAAAGATTAAAAATGTGACATTAACTGTATTGCATCAAAACGTCTGGAACTGTAATTGGTTGAGATTCTCAAAGCTGCAACAAAGAGGCCTCAAGATAATAATTCTGATCATTAATAAACAATACGTGGTGCAAAACCCCTCAACTGTTTAACGGTCCCTGATGGCTTTCTGTAACCGCACTTCACTGCTGTCTCTTGCTGCTGTGTAGGTCCAAGCGAGGCAGAGGGTTTCCAGCTGGAGATGAGTGGACTCCTGACCGAACTGGCCTGCCCATACTCCTCCCTCACCTCAGGAGACGTCACTTGCCGTCTGCTCAACGCCAACAACTGCCAATTACTGCTCAGTGCGTAACTTATACTGTTTTCAAACTCCCTCTACAATTCTCTTTTACGCTGGTTTTAATTTTTGGTGGGTTAACTTTTGTCACATACAAAGTTATACATCTCAACAACATGAAGTGAAATGAAAAGCTGGATAGAACTAAGTAACATTTATTGGGGAAAATGTTTGTGTACATATTATATGAAATATTTGTAAGTATGTAGAAAAAATAGATAAACATAAGTGTAAACAAGAGTATGTACTGTAAAGTGCAGTGTGCCAGTTGCTGTGTATGGACAGAAATTGTGTGAATTCGGTTCTTGGTCAAACTGCTTTAATAAAGCAGAAAAAGCAGTTTCTGGTGGCAGGAGGATGCAGGCAAATGCAGAAGGAAGTCAGATAGTGTTCTGCCTCCCAAACCTCTACAATGTAGTTTTAACACGTTCCTTCCACCTTCAAGATGCATCATCAAGATAAGGTTTTCTTAGTCCAGGCATATTGTACATGCAAAAGAACTGAAACTGGTTTTCTTCCACTTTAGCGTTTCTGATCTCTGAGCTGGAGGCCTCCAGGATGGTGTTGGTGAACCATCCCCAAAAGAAAGCACAGGATGGAGGGGCCAGTACAGGAGGCAGTGAGCTCTTTCTGGAACTCAAGGGGATTTGTATGGCTCTGGGCATGTCTAAACCTCCAGCCAACATCACCATGTTCCAGTTCTTCAGTGGTATTGAGAAGAAGGTATATTTGTGTTAGTGATGCTCCGATCGATCGGCCGAAGATCGTTATCGGCCGATAATCACATTTTATGACTCGATCGGCACTCGTTAAACTTGGCCGATCTTAGGAACCGATCACAATTG
>JBBJLR010145467.1:0-15843 GCA_037577145.1 Brachypetersius gabonensis
GTGTGTGTGTGTGTGTGTGTGTGTGTGTGTGTGTGTGTGTGTGTGTGTGTGTGTGTGTGTGTGTGTGTGTGAGATATATAGGCAACCAAAACATGAAGTAACAAGGTTTAAAGATTTATGCTGATTCAGGTCTAACACTAAACTTCCACTGCTGTCCTGCTACTCACAGTTTAATTATGTGTGGGTGCCTGAAGAGCTTGAGGTTCTGGATCTCACGTCGAATCTTGCCCACCACATCCAGACTGCGGATCTTCTGCCTGTTCAGGATTTTTACAGCGACCTGGTGCTTGGTCAGCTCATGCTGTCCCACTGAAGTGAAAGAGTTATAGAAGCAAACATAAGTCTTCATTCAACATAAAGAGACATCAGACATTCATTCATTATGTTCAAATTAGGTGAAAATTCCTCTACATGCAATATGACTGCACAAGATATACATTTGGGGGAAACAACTTCATAGATATTAGTCGAGGCAAATGTCACAATATTACTGTCGAAACTGTCGGAGAAAGAAAAATGTTTTTAGATATCTATGTAAAATTAATTCATTCTAATTCATTTTAGAACATTCCTAGTAGCTCATTTACGCTTAATTTTCACACAAAATAGTTTTTAAAAATCTGATAACAAAAACATTTATTAAATAACATCATGAAACCTGAAGACATTTTCACGTTATGTGAAGTATTTTTTGATGAAACATTCTTCTGAACATGTTTGAGCGGACACATGCGCTCCATTAGAAACAAGTTCTCTATCTTATTACGGAGTAACAGCTAGCAACACAGCTAAAAAATGAGAAGTGGTAACATTTTGGTGGAAATTTTACAAAGAAACAAACTTTCAAAACAGATCAGGCTTATTACTGCTGACAAAGTGTAAATGAATACAAAACGTAGATAATGTCTATCAGCACTATTCCTTATCCACTGGATGAAATGAGGACACCCTTAATAAAACCAAGTACAGTGATGTTTTACTAAATAAATGTCTTTTCACAGCAACAGGAGGAAAATCAAACAACTGCTGAAGGCAGATTTAAGATCCAAAGATTCAAGGTCAAACATACAGGAGTCCTATGACTTCAACAACACACATCTCTCACATCATTCATACTGTTGCCTAGTTCTTTTCTTCACTGGAATCAAATTAAATGTTGTACTCTAAAGAACTAGGCTTCTTATCTCTTCGCTGGCTAATTTTGATTTAGGTACCCAGTTATCAATATGCTGGTCTTTAATGTGAGGAGGCAACTCAAGATGAATTCAACATTTTTAAAAGTGAAAACAAGCAAAAATTTTAGTTGTAGGACTTTATCATCTTACAACATAACAGAAAAGGAAGCCTCATATAAGAACTGTTTGAGTAACACTGGCTTGCACAATGTAATAACGACAAGTCCTTAATTACTGCATTAAAGACCAGTGAATTGATAACACAGGCTACCTAAATCAAATTAGCCAGTGGTGAGATAACCACAAACCAGTTAACTTCAGAGTATACCAGTTAATTTCATTCCAGAAAGGAAAACAAGGGATCGGTATGGATTTCATAAGATGTGTAAGTGTGTTGTAAGTTTACTCCTGTTGCTTTTAAAATGCATTCAGGATGTCCTCTTCTACCATAGAAAAGGAGAGAAGCAGAGATAGGCCAAGAGAAAGTGCTTAAAATTAAAAACTGATTTAACAAGAACTCAGGTAATGCATTAACCTGGCAGCCGGTCAACCGAAGCAGAGTGAGTCACTGAGGCACATAATGGCCTACAGTTTGCACAGCAGAACCAGAAAAAAGACGACTGACTCCACTGTGCTACTGAAGTTATGATCAGGACTTTGGCTTACACAAACACACACAGTTTTGGGAAAAGCAAATATCAATGCATTTTGTAAGCCTCCATTCAGTTCAAAATAAACTAGCCTAGACTGCACATCTAATACCTATTTACTTAAGATTTTGAGATTTTGCCTTGAGGCTATTAAAGTCACCCAGTGGAAAGAATCTTTATTGTTGTTGTACAAGTTTGAATGCAGAGATTGGATGCAGACCCCTTCAGCGCAAAGCAAAAAACATAATTTAGCTCTTGTTTAGTTTAAATTAAAAGAAAATTCATTTAGCTTTTGGTTAAACCGCTTGATTTTACTAAAAATTTACTGAATATGAAATTCCTCTATGATTGTCAATAGCAATACTGAGGTCTTTCTTGCCCATACTAGATATCTTCTAGTAAACTATATATTTGGACACAGCACTGTCAGTGGAACACGTATTTGTTACACTAATGTTCTTGTCGTTGTGTTATACTATTTTTTATTTAAATTTTTTTCTATTTCTATTGGCCCTACTGCAGAGCATGCTAATGATACAGGAATTTCCCTCGGGATAAACAAAGTTCTTTCTTACCTTATAACGTATTTATTTATATAAGGTTTTCTCTCATCTTCAAGTTATAGCACTTCTGTGTTGTTTGAGGTAAACGGAAGAAGTGACTCAGCAACATAGTCTGCAATTTCCTCAACTGTAAGCTTCAATCTTGCCCAAATGTAATCTGGCCCTGATAACAGTCGATCAGCATAGCAATGTAATAACATGAATGCAAATGACAGCAGCCGACAGCTGCATATACAAAAAGAGAATGGACAGGACTCATTTTTTTAAAACCCGGGTATACTTTCAAAAAGAGGCCCTTCTAAGGAACGGACAACTTATGTTTATTGTTTAAAAATAAAGGAGGAACAATGAACATACAACGTGTGGACAAAAGTATTGGGACACACCTGTTTTTCAAGGTTTAGGCTGGGCCCTTTACTTCCTCTGAAGGTCAGTCTTAATGCTTCAGCATACCAAGACATTTTGGACAAGATCATGTTTCCAACTTTGTGGACACAGTTTGGGAAAGAACATTTTATATTCCAGCATGACTGTGCACCATATAGGTCCATAAAGATTTAGTTGGCTGAGTTTTGGTGTGAAAGAACGTAACTGGCCTGCTCAGAGTCCTGACCCCATCCAACACCTTTGGGATGAACTGAAACGAAGATAATGAGCCAGGCCTTCTAGTTCAACATCAGTGAATGGATACAAATTCCCTCAGAAATTCCAAATTCTTGTGGAAAACCTTCCAAGAAGAGTGGAAGCTGTTATAGGAGCAGGGGAGCATATTAACATTTATGTATTTCCCTGTGACATTAATAGTCCCATTACTTTTGTCCATGTTCTGTATATTGTGCACATTTCAGGACTTTCAGCACAGCTCTGATTCTGAACTACACACAGAAAGTTTGGCTTAAGGTAATACACTGTCAGACATAAGCTATTCAGTTTTTCAGTAGTGCAAAGGCTAAACCAAGTGAGATCGGGTTAAGCCTTTTCCTCTTGAGAAGCCTAAGAGCGAGCATGGGCAAATTTTTCCTTTTACAACTTATTTTACAAAATATTGCCAGTTAAGGTCACTAGATTGGGTGGAGGACTCATACAAACAAACAGGTTGGTTATAAAATGTACCGTCATTTCACTAAGAGGCGAGCTAAAGGACATGTGCAAGAAAACAAAGTGTCAAAGTAGTGAACCTTCCCGTCACTAACACTAACGGGTCCATTGTAAGTACACTATTAGAGCTAATACATCTATATAAGGATTTAGACATTATATTTTATATTATTCTATGTTTATTTGCAGTCATAACAGCAGTTTCCTCCAGGAGTAATATATATTTCTGGTTGATTCTGACAACGTTATTCACATTATTTGAGCTGAATTGTTTAAAACCAAGGTGAAAACGTCTCCAATCATCTCAGCAAACCTATTTATGAGGTCTAAAAGGACAAAAAAGTACAAGTTACACCGTTTCAGAGTCCACTTTACTGGGTCTGCCGTTACTACACAACTAGCAGGGAAACGAGATAAAGCTAGCTTAGCTAGCTCGGGAAAGAACTCGAATTTAAAGCCTACTGTAACTTTATTAACTCAAATAACCATAGTGTCATTTGTATTCCACTCTTAAGTGTTTGGCTTATTATAAAGACAAAGTGACTTCCTATTAGGCTTTACAAAAGCTCTAAACACGAGTTAGCTCCAGAGCTAAGTCTTAGCTTGCTACCTGAAGCACTAACATCCTTCAACAAGCCTGTTTGGAGAATTTACCTTTAACTTTTCCAAACGTTCCCACTCCAAGCGTGTCTCCGAGAATATAATGGCCAATTTTCACCCTGCCTTCATGTTTAGGTTTCTCCGTCGCCATCTTCCACTCGTAAGCCCGAACCCGGGGTGGAGGGGCTGGGCACCGGCGGACCGAGAGAGAGAGAGAGACGCGACTCTGTTGCTGAGCTCTTGCCGGAGAATCAGCCTCGACTCCGGTCGGAGATCCGGAGAGGAACCGGTCCACCCAGAGCGTCTCCTACTGTACACACACACTACTGCAGGATACACACCACGTGGACAAAAGTATTGGGACGTCTGACCATCACACCAACACTGACTTCAAAGACGTTGTATTTAAATACATGGACTTTAATATGGAGCTGCTCCCTTTTTGCAGCTACACCTACACTATATAGACAAAAGTATTAGGACGCATGATCATTAACAAGAACATTGCATTCGAATACATAGATGTTTAATAATGAGTTGGTCCCTCCGTTGCAACTTCTTTCACTGATAAAAAATATCTATGCTGTCTGTTAGTCTCAAGGGAAAAGGGTTAAACCTAATCTTGCTTGTTTTAACACTGCACCACTTCATTGAAAAACTATTTGAAAAATGTATTTACCTAAGCCAAACTTAATGAGTATTGTATATTAAGTAAGAACTATGCAGAACTCAAGAAACTGACACAATATATACTATATGGACAAAAGTATTGTGACACCCGACCATTAACAAACTGGGATTTTAATGACATTGCATTCAAATACATATACTTTTATATGGACTTGGTCTCCACTTTGCAGCTAGATTCCACTCTTCTTGGAAAGCTTTCCACAAGATTTTTTTGTGTTTCTGCAGGTATTTGGGTCCTTTCTTTCTGTAGAGCAGAGGTTTCCATCCTGGCGTCCGGGCCCCCTTTAGGGGGGCGCTAGAGATCGCAGGGGGTGCGTGAAATTTTGTCTGCATTGAGGTTACCAAAATTATATTTGTACACATTAAATTCATAAAATCCCAATATCTGAGAAATACAAATGTGTATAAGAACAAAAATCTACAATCGCTGTTTGTTTTTTGCAAATAAAAGTTTGTAATTAATTACTTCGTGCGTATACGCGGGTATGAGTTGGGGGTTGGGGGGACCTGGCTTTGTCTTGCACAGGCAAGTGGGGCTTCAAGGAAAAAAGGTTGGGAACCACTGCTGTCGAGCATTTATGAGGTCAAGCACTGGTTTTGGATAAGAAGACCTGGCTCGCAATCTCCGTTCCATATCATCTCAAATGTCTTGAATTGGGTTGGAGGTCTGTGCAGGTCAGTTAAGTTGTTTCTGAAACTTCTCCACCCGTATCTGCTTTGTGCACTGGGGCACGGTCATGCTGGAATAGAAAAGGGCTTTTCCTAGACTATGTCCACAAAGTTGGAAAGCTTGGGGTTGTCCAAACTGTCTTGGTCAACTTTAATGCTTCAGCTTAACTTCACTGGAAGTAAAGGGAGTAATCCAAGCCCTAAAAAGGGTGTCCCAATACTTTTCTCCATGTAGTCTATGTATGCCCCGGCTCTGTCCCAAATGCAGGTTTTAAGTGTAGCTCATTTGAGGTGTCTATCTTGCAGGTAGTGAAGTGTGGACTTGGATGAAGAGAGCGGGTTTCTCGAAGCTTTTTGGGACACTGACACACAAGCTTCAAGGTTCAGGAGGAGTGTCATGTGAAGCATTATCCGGCTGGAAAACATTGAAGTGTTTTTTAAAGACTCCTAGTTTGGACACTGACACCATTCCGAGAAAGAGCTCCGATGTCTTGTCGACGTTAGCTACAATGCTAACAGTTAAGTTTCTGTCACATTTCGTCACTAAAGCTGTGAAGTTATGTTGTTATTGTTGACCTCTGATAAGAGGCTGGATTTACATTGACACTCGACAAGTAACAGAATATGAAACTATTAAATGTCCTTTCTCTGGCAGATTTGGCAGTAAGAAGACTGTCTGAGAAGACACTGTTTCTGCCCTGTTATGCTAAAGAGACTAGTCCTGAATTGCTCTATTTGCAAGAGGTCAGTAAGTCTCAGCAACCCCCAGAATAAGGTAAGACCACCATTAAAGGTTTTCTGGTATAATTCAGTTGTATAGATTCACAGCAGTCTTAAGGTTTCACTTTTACTTCTCAATAATACTTCTTATTATTCAGGCAGCCATGGCTCGCTTATTGCACTCCAGAAGGCTAGAGGGAGTCGACAAAAATATTTGGTAATTGTTCACTTATCGATCTTCACACAGTTTGGTTGAAAAAAACTCCTGCATGTATATTTCAGCAGGGCACGTCTCGACCCTAACCTAGGTTACTGTGTATCTACATACACTAAATTAACAAAAGTTTTGGGACGCCTGGCCATTACACCAACAAGGACTTGACATTGCATTCCAATACATAGACTTTAATATGGAGTTGTTTGCAGCTATACCTGCTTTCACTCTTATTGGAATACTCTCCACAAGATTTTGGAGTTTCTGTAGGAATGTGTGCCCATTCATTTTGTAGAGCATTTATTAGGTCCTTTCCCAAACTGTGTCCACTAAATTGGAAGCATGACGTTGTTCAAGATGTCTTGATACACTCATGGCAATGGGTATGAATCAAAACATCTGAATTCTAAAGTAAGAGGTTGTCCCAATACTTTTTTCCTTAAAGTGTGGCAGTGTACAAAAATACTAGGTTAATTCTTCTGGTTGGTGGAACCAGACATGAAAAGGCAGCAAGCAAATTGCATATAATTAAGAATTAAATATTTGGATTGCTTCTGCTGAAATTAACATTGGTCACTTGTATGGTATAGCTTAGGTCTTGACTATTTTTCTCTGTTTCCAACTGCTTTTGTTGGTCTGCTAGGGTGGAATTTAACCAGCTAGCTGCTGAGTATAAAGTGGTGAATCTGGGTCAGGGATTCCCTGACTTCTCTCCTCCTAGTTTCGTCCAGGATGCTTTCTGCAATGCCATAAGAGGGGGGGCCTCGATGCACCAGTACACACGAGCCTTCGTAAGATTTTTTTTTTTTTTATTCATCTTCAGTATGTACCACAAGCTTGTGTACTATCGGATCACCTCTGTGCTCCTACTGGCTTGTTTTTTGGCTTTCTAGTGCTTTCAAGTTCCCTTTTGAACATGGGTTGAAAAGGTTGCACTTGTATTTTCATAATGCGACTTAACCTGACTTACTTGAGTGACCCGCAGGGCCATCCACCTCTTGTGAAGATCCTCGCTAAGTTCTTTGGGAGAATTGTGGGCCGGGAAATTGACCCCATGGAGGACATTTTGGTCACAGTGGGAGCCTATCAAGCACTTTTCTCCACCTTTCATGCTTTGATTGACAAGGATGATGAGGTTAGTTGAGCAGTAGTATGATCTTTATCACAAAGGTTTGTCTGGGATATGTGCACTACATGTCCAGAAGCTTGTAGACATCATCTTGTTCGTCACATCTTTTGACATCAGTGGTATTTAAAGGTAACTAGATGCTGGAACAATGCTGTGAGGATGTAATTGCATTCAGTCACAAGAGTGTTGGTGAGATACTGATTAGTTCTGGATCCACAACAATTCATGCCAAATGTATTAGATGGCTTTGGTATGATGACCCATTTTCCCTTTTAAGCCAACTACAAATCGAACACCTATGTCAGGAATGGGTGCTCCTAAGAGTGTCTGGATGCTTTTGGACATATATTGTATTTACAGACAGTGCCCTAAATACCCTCTTTGACATGAAATTATACTCACTGGAGCCTAATCATCTTTTTGGCATGACCTGATAGTTTAATCTTCCTTATTTTCTCTGTTCTGTGGGTTATACTCCCCCTGTTGGTCAGGTGATCATTGTGGAGCCTTTCTTTGACTGCTACCAGCCCATGGTCATGATGGCAGGAGGAACACCTGTTTACGTCCCCCTAAAACCTGTGAGTGAATTTTGCGGTCTGATTCATGCAGTTTGTTTATTCTGATATAAAATAAACATGACAATGCAATTCTGTGTGCCTGTTATCAGAGAGAGTCCACTGGCCCAGCTTTGTCCAGTGCAGACTGGGTGTTATGCCCTGAAGAGCTAGCCAGCAAATGTACCCCTCGCACAAAAGCTATCGTCATCAATACCCCAAATAATCCTTTGGGCAAGGTGAGTTTTGATTTGCTTCTATGTTTCCTTAACATACTGTGAAAGAAACTATCATTTGCATTAAAATGTTTTTTTCCACTTTCTGCAACAAAGACAATTAGCAAGGGATCATGAAAAGTCAAAGCTATTGTAATCTCAACTATATACAGTATTCAGAGAGATGAAATGGAAAAGTTCAGGTTCCACAGTGTACACAGAGGGCAACAGACATAAGAAGTTATGAATCAAACAAAACAAATAAGAAGAATTAAACAAGGTACGGGTGAGGTTTAGGGTTGAGTGTGTGGACAGCTCACTGTGCATTGCACATAAATATAAGTGTAAAATGTGCAGAAAGTATAGTCAGTGTAAACATATGGCCATAACAGTATAAACCAGGGTGAAACAAGTGAGAATAGCAGCTTGAGTATATGTTCTTTAAGGTTTGTGCAGTCTTAAAGAATAGACAATGTATCAGTATAATCAGTATACACAGTATAACAGTATCACCAAGTAAATAACATGAAGTGCTAGAAATGATCCCAAACCAGTAAGTAATATGAAGATAAGAACATTAAGGAAAAGTTCGTCCCGGTGTTTAAATAAATATCACTGTCCATGACTTCTTTTCTGACCTCTTATGCTGAAGGTTTTTCAAAGGGACGAGCTGCAAATGATAGCCGACTTGTGTATAAAGCATGGTCTTATTTGTATAAGTGATGAGGTGTATGAATGGCTCACGTACGACGGAGCACAACATATTAAAATAGGTAAGAACTTTTTGCAACCTATGAATTTTTTTTGAGATGCTTTTCAAAGTATGTATAATCATCACATTTACTTTATTATTTAAGCATCATAGATCTTTGTTGTTTCTAAATTTATTACCAAAGAGGCATTACCCGTGACATTAAAAATCTCAGACCTCATAACGATTCAATTCAGTCTTGATTTTTTAGAGGGCAGAGTATCATTGTTGATGTGATTAGCATATTTTGGTAAACATAGAATGTACAAGTGAAGTTGGGGGGACTATCTATTTGGCAATGAAATGCACTTTTAAAATGTCCTGAGTACACACAGAACACACATCACCTTCTGTCTGCGTTTATATACCCCTCCTGAGGGCTGTTCTTTTTGGATTGTGTGGTTTGTGTTCCCACTCTAGCTAGTCTACCAGGCATGTGGGAGCGCACCGTTACCATTGGAAGTGCAGGCAAGACCTTCAGTGCCACTGGATGGAAGGTAAACAATTTTTAAAAGACTGGAATAAACAGAAGGGGCTCGGAGTCTATATTCATTATGTCTATGAAGGCAGTTCAGACCTGGTGCTGCCTCTGTGTACAGGTCGTAGTGTGATGCAATTTCCTGGCATTTAAAGTTGTCTTTAAAACTTTAACATTTACGTTAGCGTGACATAATTTAAAGATGTAGGATGTCTGATTAGTGCCTGACATTATGTGCTAATGCTTCCAAATGCCTGTCTTTTAGGTGGGCTGGGCAATGGGACCTGGGCACATCCTGAAGCACCTGAAAACTGTCCATCAGAACTCCGTGTTCCACAGTGCCACTGCTGCTCAGGTAGAACCCACCTGAGAATACTTCTCAGAATCAGAAAACTTTCTTGATCCTAGAGATGGGACCATTAAATTAAATTATTAAATTATTATGGATCATTAAAATGTTTTGCTACTTCATTTGGCTGTGCTCAAAGGTACAGGCAATAGAAAATCTATCTATCTATGTGCAAGTGCAAACAGGGGACCGCGCCGCTGGGGTGGTTTGGGGTGGGGGTTTGTATTGTTATGATTCCAGTGCCCATGGTAAGGTTAAACATTTTGAATTTGGGTACCAATTCATTGATGTAGGTACTATATATTTATATAATGATAGTGTATAAGCATACAATATGATGTACAATCTAGATCTTACGGACAGAAAATACAAAGAATACAGAATATATGCCACAACGTGTACGTAAAGATGCGTATATTGTTTTGTAGGAGGCTGTGGCAGTCGGTTTTCAGAGGGAATACGACACATTTGGCTCAGAGGAGAGCTACTTTAAACAGTTACCTGCACAACTTCATGCTAAACGCCTCAGACTGGCTGAGTGTCTGAGGAGTGTGGGTCTGGAGCCCATCATGCCCCAGGGTGGATACTTCATGATCACAGACATCTCCAGTCTGAGTAAGTAACTTGTAGAAGCATATAATGACCAAAAAAACTGTATTTCCTTTTGACTCTTTAAACTTATTCAGTTAATTTCATGTTTCTGTCCTGTAGAGGTTGACCTGAATGACCCCAGCACTAAGGATGAGCCCTATGACTTCAGATTTGTTAAATGGCTTATTAAGGAGAAGGTATGTGTAAAAATAAACCCTAAAGTTTGACTAAAATGTGCAACAGAACCTGTAGCCATACCTGTATCATTTGACTGTGACATTAACTGGCTGTGATCCGTATGTCCCCTAAGGGTTTGGCCACGATCCCTGTATCTGGGTTTTACAGCCCAGAACACAGAGGCAGCTTCCAGAACTACATTAGATTCTGCTTTGTGAAGGTAATATACGTTGTCTAAAAATGATAGGAATTGAATCTGCTGGCACATGCATAGCTTTTTTGACTTACATGCGATATCAGTTGTCAATTGCTATTGTAGCAGAAGATGTAGCAGAAGAATAAAACACCAGTTAAAGAGCAGCCACTGTTACTTGTTTTCAGTAACAAGGTGATTATAAAAAATGTGGTTGCTGTTATGATGTTGATGTCAACTTTGTGATGTTCCTTGTTTGCTGTGAACAGGAGGACTCGACCTTGAAAGCAGCAGAAGATATTCTGAGACAGTGGAGCATCAAAAAATGAACGTTGGCCAATTCTAACAGATAGATTATACCGGTTCCGTCCAAACCCAGCTTTGCACAGTGTGTCCGACTCAAATCAGGATATTAATTTAGCCAAGGAATTCACCTTGAATATGATAGAAGATTATTGTTTTATTTTAATACGTAACACAGTTGTTTAAAGTTTATTTTCTGTCCATTTTTGTTGTGATTTGTCTGATAGCATACATGGCTTTAAATTGTGATACCTGAATCAGTGAACAGCTAAGAGAAAATGGGAAATGAAACCTCACACTGTTTTACACCATCTGAAGGTTGGAGTGTGTATCAAAATGAATCATGTGATTTCATGTTTCTTAAGAATAGAGCCAGCATCTTTCTCCTGGGTCTGTTTTTTTGCAATGTTTTAAAAAGTAGAGACATTTTTAATTGTGCTAGTGCTTCGTATGGCCTTATTTATGGAGGCAGTGGTGCCAGCTTTGTGGTTTTCCTGCATAATTGCTGGTATAAACACTCCGACCCAGTATGCGCCAGCATTACTGACTTGGATTCTGCTCGGCAGGAGGAAATATGGTGCATTTTTTGTCCATTTGATCTTCCTTGAACAGAAATGAAGAAGTAAAATTGAAAGTAGGCTGATTTTTATGGTATGTATATTTATATATACAGCCATGGAAAAAAAAAGTGACCATCATTTGTTTTTCTGGTTATTTCTTTTTGCTATTTGTGGGAGTGTGTCTGTGTAAAATGTTCGTCACTATTGCTTTATACACTATTGACAAAAACTTGATTAAAAATTCCAAACAAAAAAAATGTTTGGATAAAAATGGAATAGAATATAAATAATTAAATAATAGATAATGTATTATACCCAGAAAATATTGAACTACACAAAGCTTACATTATTTAACAATTGCAAAAATTTAAATAGTGATGTTGAGTACAGTGTGTGCATGTGTGACTGTTTCATTCCATTAGAAACTGAATCAGGAGTGAAGCTGCTGAACAAACATCGCACTCAACACATATGGAGGCGTTTCTTATTTTGTACACAGCAAGAGTTCATAAAAAAAGGGAGTTTTATTTTTCCATGGTTGTATATGCTTACAAATGTACAAATGTTTAAAATTTGTTTTTTATTCATCGAAAGTATTTTCAAGATGATCTTTTCTCTTGGTGGCACACTGTATTTGTTTTTTTTAGTAGTATTAAACCTACTTCAGGCTGTATACAGTTAAATATCTCATTAATGTGAAAAACCACAAGGCTCTTCTGGGGATAAAATGAACCTTTTGTTGTTCCTGCCCGTTGCTGATTGGTGGTTGGATTAAAGTGTGATTATGTTCTTGTAGTTTACAAAAATAAAATGATGTGACAGAAGACCTGTAAGACCATGTAGATCCACTATATGGCCACAAATATCCAGACAGCCTTTCTAATGACTGCCCCCCCCCCTACTTTAGGTAGACCATGGCATCCTCTCAGGAGAACAAGTGAAGAACTTAAATAGCAAAGGATTGTCAAAAACTTTCAAGTAATGTTTCTGCAATAACTTAAAATCATAGATGCAGGGTTGACAACTCTCACGCATTGAGCATGAGATATACACATCTGTCATCTCACGCCTCAGCTCCGATTACTCACATTGAAAATCTATTTTATCTATTGGATCTAGGCTGCCCATTGTGTCGGGCCAAACTCCACTTGCGATCGATCAATTATGCCTTACCCGCGGCTGAAAAGGCAGAGTGTTGTTTCCTCCTGTGCACAGTCCTCTACGGTAGGTGGCGCACATAATGATGCAGGTAAAGAAGCACGATGCCACACACCCCAAAATCTCACTCCAAGGTTGACAACTCTGTAGATGCTACAAGAACAAGTTTAAAGCGTAGTTTTTACCTGTGCAAGCGTAGGCCTTAATAACGGACTATACCAAAGTATGAAACTGACCACTGCCATTCAGTCTGAAAGCAAAACATCTGAAAAGTTCAAGTTTTTTTTAAATAAATGAGTTCTGCACTACAAAAATACAGAAAAGATGCAACATAAAAGTGTTTCTCTGAACTTGCATGTTATCCATCTGAAAGGGAGTATTAACCAGGACATGTTTAAAATGTGTAAAAATGTTTTAATGAAACTGTTAGCTTAATCGCTCAGGCCTTATTTCAACATATTCCAGGAGGGGAGATTCGATTCATTTATTCACTGCAAAGATTCTGTTTTTTTCACTGCAAAGATCCCCTTTTTGTTTCCCAATCCTGGTTCTACCAACAGCAGTTATTTTTTTCTTCCCCAAGTCCAACACAATCATTATAACTCCAACTGATGAAGTCCAGTGCCTTAAGAACACTGCAAATAAAAAAACCTCAAACAAACAGATAATCAGTTCCGCTGAAAGTTAAGGTGTCAGATTTTCAGAGTGGTTTGATGTGAAATGCACTATTCTAGGGTGACTCAGAAGTGATGGCAACCTGACATCCAAGCTGTTCAATGCCTCAAAGCTAAATCATGGGACCTCATGACACAAAATGACAATGAAGACGTTGCTTTACCAGATTATACCATTATCAGCATATTATATAAAAACTCAAGCCGGTTTTCTTGTTTTAGGCAGCAAATGAAACGAAAGCAAATTAAATGCATCACAGACATTGTGACTCCTGGTTCCTACGCCTCATATTGTGTGTTTCACCACTGTCACACCAAATCACTCTGAATGACTCGTTACCCACAGGTTTTAGTTACTCTACAGATCGAAAAGCCCAGTATGAACATCCACTGCTTGTCCTTTTAGTTACCAGTATGGTTGTGCATGTATACACACACACACACACACACACATATAAAACAGATTTAGAGTGGCACAGACACCTCAAGAATCTCCCTCTTGTAATCAAAGAGCTGTTCATTTTACACTTTAAATCTGAAATGACTCTCTACTTCCTCTGTCGTGTGCTACGTAAACTATACCACATCATCACTAGTGGAGAATTTCGCCATTATGGAATTCTGCAAACATTGCTGAATGGCGAGTGGCTCTTTGTTGGATGTATTAAACACTGAGTGCTGGAGCCTTGTCCTCAAAGCACTATGTAGACAGAAGGGAGCCATTTGAGTCCTAGCCTTGCTGCTCATTTTTGTTACTTGTGTCCTGATACGTCTCTCTCTACAGCTTGTTGCTCAGAGTTTGGTTACGCATTTATGATTGGTTAAGCAAGAATCCACACACACACACAGCTACGGAAAAAATAAGAGACCACTTTCCCCTTTTTCTGTACGCTGTTTGTACAGTTTGCAGCAGGGCGTGTGTGTGTGTGTGTAAAATGCACAGGTTGCTATTCTTTTCTAAACTATTGCAGTGTGAGCTGTGAAAAAAATAAACACCCCCATGTGTTGAGCGCAGTAGTGTTTGTGTAGCAGCTTTTCTATGCTCTGTATTCTAGCAGCTTCCCTCCTGATTCAGTTTCTGACAGAATGAAAGAGTCACACATGCACACACTGTGCTCCTAACATCACTGCTGCGTTTCTAAGGTATAATAAATTATTCATATCTATTATTTATATTATATTATATTATATTATTATTGTTGTTTTTGGAATTTTGAACCAAGTGTGGTCAATAGTTTATAAAACATTAGAGACCTGCACATTTTACACAGACACACTCCCACAGATAACAAAAGCAATAACCAGAAAAAAAAAATGATGCTCTCATGGCTGTATAAAGACAAATAGGGCTTTTTTGATAGGTAGGGTAGATAAAACACATCCTTCATGAATTGCTCATTCATGGACTGTTAAGTCAGTCAGCTTAACACCCAAGTCATCCATGGTCTTAATGGGTTTTTTTTTTTTGCACTTTAACACACTCCTCCCCTTACCTTCTATCCTCCCCCCCTCTCTCTATACAGTGGCTCTCTTTAGATCCTCAGGCAGCACTCTGCCCTTCTTCTTGGCCCTCTGTTTACGCTTCTCCATCTTGCTGTCCTTGCGTCTCTGGATGTTCTTGCGTCTCTTGTCCTGTCTCTTCTGCATCTTTTCCACAACCTGCTGGCTCCTCTCCACCCACTGCTTCTTCCTCTGAGCTTTCCTCTTCTCCTTCCTTTTCAAGGAAGCGCGCAGAAGCTGCTCGTCGTCTTTGATCTTCACGCCCTCGGCCTTGTAGAGAACATTGGTCCACTTCATCTTCTCTTCCTCCTTCTTGGCTTTGGTTTCATCCTTCTCCCTCAGTTCCTCAAGACGAGCCTTCCTGGCCTCCACTCGAGACAAAAGCTGTTTGTAGTTCCTGCCTGTGAGGGGGGTGAGGGCGCCCTTCACCTTCCTTTTCTTCTTCTCTTTCAGCTTGGTCCCTTTGTCCACGTACTCCTCCCCAACCTCCACCTTGTTGAAGACTATTGAGCTTGTGTCCTTTTTGCCAGGTGTGGCTGCAGAGGAATTGTCCAAAGGCTGGGGGGCTTCCGCCGGTTTGCTTTCTTCCTCGGTCTCAGCAGAAGCACTCTGCGCCAACTTCTTCACAAGGAACTCTTTTCTTTTCCTCTTTTTGCGCTCTCTCTCCTGCTTCCGCTTCGCTCGTCTTTTCTGCACCTCCTCCGAGGACGGATCCTTGGGAGGACCCTAAAGTAAAAACAAAAAAATGTATACAGTTAAATACACACACACACACACACACACACACACACACACACACACACACACACACACACACACACACACACACACA
>JBBJLR010145483.1:0-15841 GCA_037577145.1 Brachypetersius gabonensis
TGGGGTTAAGGGTCTTGCTCAGGGACCCAGTGATGGTGTGCTGGAGGTAGGATTCGAACCTGTGACCTTTTGGTCCGAAGGCAAGTATCCTACCACTAGGCCACCACCATCCCCCAATCAATAGAAATGCTAAACTTTAACATATAGGATGTGTACTTACTTTCAATAAGAAAATCAACAAGACAAATTAAATAATAATAATAATAATAATAATAGTAGTAGTAGTAGTAGTAGTAGTAAAACCAGTCACAAACGCTGGGCTCCCAGTAACATTGGTTTTCATGTGATTACTTTTGTTGCTTATCCATTTATCTGTGGTCTGAAAACATGCCATTTTGGGTTACAAGCAAAACAAATTGAACTCACCTTCCTCAAAAGAAGCTAAATGAGCCCATAGCTGTCTTTATCTCCCTCTTGCTGATCTGAGAGAGACAATTCAATTAGCTGTTTAATGCCACTTCATTTATGCAGTCACTTTAATGTGTACACAGTTGGAGGAGTGTCTGTCATTATTGTGTAAATCAGTGGATCTAGCTCAGGTGCTCTCCCAGGAATTTGCTGTCGGTCCCTGCCAAACAGATCCGAGCGAGACTCAATACTCACCTCCGAGTCGTCTCTCTTTGATTTGGAGAGGAACCACGGTGTGAATTCGGCTCAGACACGGCAAACCATCTGTATGACTCACACAGAGTTCTGCCTTGGCTTCGACATGACAGCTTTGATGGTTTCATCAAAAAGAGCTTAACGTCTCACTTTGAACCCCTCTCCTACAAAGATTCTCATATTTAAAGTAGCTTGATATTGACAAATTAAAAGATGTTGTAAGTATTTCATCACTGTCATATCAAAAACGTGTTGCTTCTTTTTCCAGTTTGAATTTTTTAAGTTGCAACAAAAGTACCAATGGAAATAATCCATAAAATCTCATTATAGCAGAGTCATTAAAGTTAGGAACATCAGGACAAAACCTTGTATCTCACTTTTTTGGACTTGGACTTGGACTTGACTAAACGCACAAAAATTACGAAATGTAAATTTTTTTCTCAAGACGATGATATTATTCATACCATAAGGACAAAAGTATTGCGTCAGACCACTTAATCATTGATTTCAGGAAGCCCCTTACTTCCAGTGAAGATCAATCTAAATGTTTCAGCATACCAAGACATCTTGGACAATGCCATGCTTCCCACTTTGTTGGGGAGGGAAGATCCTTTGTTTAAGGAAGAACCTTTTTAATTCCAGCATGACTGTGGTCCAGTGCACAAAGCACGCTCTATTAAGACATGCTGGATGAGTTTAGTGTGGAGCTTGAGTCCTGACCTCAACCCCATCCAACATCTCATGGAGATGAACTGGAACGGAGATTGTGAGCCAGACCTCATCCAACATCAGTGCCTGATCTCACAGAATGTATGGGCACAAATTCCCACAGAAATGCCAAACTCTTGTGGAAAGTCTATGGCTATGAATGCAATGTCATTAAAGACCCTGTTGGTGTAATGGGCAGGCGTCCCAAAACTTTTGTCTGTATTGTGTATGTATGTCCTTGCTAGTCTGCTCCCACCCCCTTCTCTAATAAACGCTGTCTTCCTTGCTCTACTCCTTAGTTAGCAACGTCATATTTCTTATTACACTGTTTGAGAATAAAACAGTGTAAAGGCTTTTACAGCAGCCTTTATGAGAACTGAGACTTGTTGGAATAAGCTGTGCGAATGTTTCTGTAGATTTATGTAAGTTGTTATGAAAGCCTTATGTGTTATGTAGCCTTATGAAGCCTTATGAGTCTTACGAACCCTCACTGAGATGTTAAAGCTATAATAATAATAATAATAATAATAATAATAATTATAAAAATCCTATATATAAAGTTGGCATATTTGTAACATAGACACAACTCTACATTTAAGCTGCATTTACTCATCATTTGATCCTTTTTAAGGTGAGAATAATTAGCATTGCTAATCAACAATCTCATTCATTCCAAAACCGCAATTTCATTTCATACTTTGAAACTTGGCATTGTGCTTTACTCCAGGCGACAAGCAGGGAAGGCCTGAGGATTTGGGAAGGGGATTAGGTGCTCCTATAATGCGGCTGAGCGTCTGTGTGCGCTTTAAAAAAAGCACAGCAGTGGCCGGAGGCTGAGCACGGACATCGGGCCCTGTCTGCTCTCTCTGCTCTCTCTCCGCCAGCGGAACGCACTCAGTCACTCGCTTAGTGGCCAAAGCGAGCGGAAAGGAGATTACTGCTCGCCACACAAGACCTTCATCTGTGAGGAACCTCAAAGACCCTTGACTGGGGATAAGAGGGTGGAAGAGGGAGGGAGAGAAAGTGTCCGCATATCAAAATGCAGGCCACTAGAACGGACCTGGAATAAAGAAAAAAAAAAGATGTGAAATCATAGCCTAGAGTGACACCTGTCGATCACCAGCTGGCTACCTAATGACCTGATCCAAAGAAAAGCCCCTCCAAAACTGGCCTTTATTCACCCAGGCAGAACCACCTGTGATTTGGATGACTGTATTTTTACCTTTTCTCCCAAAAAAGGAGTCCCGGGGACCCTGTAGAGAGAGCCTCCGAACCTCAACAGGTTTTGACAAAACAAACGTTTGCACTTAGTGAGGAATTGGGGAGAAAACGATGAACGGACAAGCAGAAACCAGAGCACCGCTCACATCCAGCCTGCTCCAGTGACGGCCTTGGATCATAATAGACTGGAGGTGGAGGGTGGTGGTGATGCTTGGGGGGGGGGGTTGAGGGGTGATAGTTGGGTGGATGGGTGGGTGGTGATGTGGCTTTTTAATGCGGCAGACAGTTATTTATAGCATTCTGAGCTGCAGCTCTGCAGGAAAAATTAGACTTCCCCACGATTTATCAGGAGCCTCATTAGACAAGGGATCAGCTCCCAGGCAGGGGCAAAACAGCACAGATGACATTCGCTGCGTTCCGATGGGGAGTCTTCACACTTTCAGTTCTTCCTTAGATGACCCTGTCGGCCTTAGAGCGAGAGCCCAGTCTGATCCACGGAGGGCTGGTGTGACTGCAGGCTGTCAGTCAGGGGGGCACAAGAGCTGACTGAGACCGACTGATTAAAGAAGTGGAATCATGCGAGCGCTTGTGTATTTGGGCCACATCAGCATTTTGTAGATAAGACGGGAGACCCCTGCCTCAAAGCTTATGGAGTATTATTACTGTCATTTTGTTGCACAATTACATATTTAGTCATACATGCACACACATAGAAATCCAGTATAATATACCCACAACACAATTTTTTTATTTGAACTGTTATTATTATTATTAATATTATTCAAATAATAAAACATGTTTATTATTATTATTATTATTAGTAGTAGTAGTAGTCGTAGTAGTAGTATTATTTGGCAAACGGCCAACATCACAACATAATAATGTCAGTGAGTTTGTATTCAGATATTTGATCAGTTGATCAGAAGCCAAAAAGAAAATCCAATTTTGTGGTCGAGTCACCCCTGTAATATATGGGGAGAGAGAGCTGATGTTCAAGTTGCCAACAAATTTGTGTCAGAGAGGGATACTGTGACATCACAGCTAAGACAGGCAGGGACAAATTGTGGAGAAACACAAGTACTGAGAAACAAACGCGGAGTAAAACACCCAGAGACTCAGATCTCAAGACACTAAAGCTCAGGTTGGTTATAAAACAGATGTGCGCCACTGTTTGCTGAGGTTTAATTTAAAAATAATCAGTTACACATGAACCATTAATGGTTTGGTAAAAGAAACCATAAAGGACATTCTTTTTTTTTTTTACTGCAAAGCACTCAACAATAATTTTTCATTTCAAATCAAATTAAAATATCCCATCTTCTACTCACAAACACACATTTTGAATAGATTGAAAGATTGCAATCTTTCCACACAATTTTCATTGATTGTTTTTAATGAGCAACAAGTGAAAAAAGTAATTCATTTCAAATTACATCATGCTTCACCTTTTATGGGGTTAACATGCTTATACTTGACTGCTGAAGACTTAATCTCTAGCAGAGGTAAAAGTGATACAGCAGTGTCTCTGAAACATTAACAAAATGAGATCTTATAGAGAAAAAAGACCATGTAACAGTAAGAAACTGAGAATTTTATTCGTGACTCGATAAAAGTGTATACCAAAGAATCACAGTCTTTTATACAGCATGAAGAAATCTGAGGATCTCTAGAGATGTCATGAGGATTTGAAAGTGACTTACCTGCCTTGCAATCATACTACATCTCTCACTGTATTTACATTTCCCCCACAATGCAGCAGAACTGATGTCTCCTGAAGGCCTCATGGCAGAGATCTTCAAATCCAGACATTTCCATAACTGTAAGGCAGTGGATTGGCCACTTTGTGTCTTATCTACCAGCAGTTACAAAATCCAAGACTGAAAATGCACTCAAGGTCAGGGTCTGAAGACATTTGCCTTATAGAATATGTCCATACAGGACTGTACAAATGAAATGTTTCCAAATCAGATTTGAGCCCCTTTATTAAGGCTCTACTAAGTCAGATATACATGTTGGGGCCATAATGAGAGTAGTTTGACACACACACAAACACACACACACACACACACACACACATACATACATACACACAGAGAGAACCAACCATGATTGGAAGATTAGGAGAACCGACCATGATTGGAAAAAAGACTTGGAATGTGAAGCTTCAAGCCATTCTGATATGTTTTCGTGTTCAGAGTGTTGGGTGAGAGCCAGCATGTGTGATTTACAGCAGAGGTCCTGAATCCACTGGTAAGTCTGACAGTTACATCAACAGCAACTAGCAGTTATTGCAAAGTCCAGGACCTGGAGCTGGATCTTGTGTCCAGATTTGAAGACCTGTGATTGAAAGCGTACTCTGATGCTGCGATTAGTCAGGCACTCTACAATCCGTGCAGGATTTATTTCATAGCACCCTCTAATTTTTGCTGTTAGTGCAAATCACATCCACGAAAGAAGGTTTCAGACTGGATGCATGTAGCAATTTATACAGCAAGAATACCATTCAGGATGAGTCACTGTGCTAAGAATAGCGTAACAAAGCACATAGCCTTGGATGGCTGTTAAAACATTGCAAGCCTGTGATTTGTTTAAATCTCCTCTTCGTCATCGTCCTTTGTGCCCGGTCAACAAGCAAACTCTGAAGCAAACAGTCATGATAAAGTTGGCAAACATTCATGTCGATGCATGTTAATGTAACGGATCATGATAAATATGTATTATATTTACATCAGTTAGATTTTCAGTGAGTAAATGTATAACAATGATATGCTTGTTCATGAGGAAAACAGGGGAAAATCTGATCAAAATATCATTAAAAGGTCAAATGTCCTTTCTGGGTGTACCTGGAGAGTGGAATGCGGGATTTTAAGAGGTACACCTTTCCATTTGGAAGTCAAGGCCCTTCGGTAGTTGTAACCCTTTTCTCAACACAAAAATCTTTCAGTCGCTCTCAAATGATTCAAAATAGGCTTCATTTTAGCTCTTAGTTCACTTTTGTGCCATTTTCTAGGTTAATGAATAAAAATGACTGCCTGATGCTATCACCATGGCAACATTGGCTGCAATCAGTTGCATATTGTCACCGTTTTACATCAGCTATTAAAGACAGAAGGACCTTTTCTTCAATGCCAACATGAAAACACAGCATTCGTCTTCTTGATGGTTTCCATGGACTGTGATGCTAAGGGACTCTGTGCTGTGTTTGAACAGTTTCTCTCTGATTCCGGTAGTGGCAGGTACTTTTCTAAGACTTCAATCTAATAAAGTAGGGTAGTTAGTGGTTCAGCCACTATACAAATGTCGGTGGGATGTAATATCTCCAAGCTGGCCTCCCACCCAGTATTGCTCATATTCAGTATTCAATTTAAACAATGACTGTATCTCGTCTCCACCTCGTTCACTCTGCTCCAGGAACTGTGGTATCCAAAAAAGCTGCAGCTGCTAATGAATTCAAATGGAAAATATTGCATAACCACTGAGTGTATCCACTTTTGAGTAATTAGCTGTAGGTGTGTTGTTTTTGAATCTGCTTATAGGGCACATGGCCCAGTAAATATTGCCTTGCACCATTAAAATCATGGAGAAAAGCAATATGCAAGCTTTAAGGCTCCCTGTTTTAATCTTGGTTTGTTCAGCAAATTACACAACATGAAAATTATTACCATGCAAAATCAATACAGAGCCTATACTTCCCATAATACCCCAGTATCCTTCATCTCTTTCATCTGAAAATGTTTGTGTATTCAGAAAAGAAGATGCAGCTTTTTTAAAATTCAGATTGCTCTGCCTCTGTGCAAAGACATGTGCCTGTGACCAAAAGACTGTGATTCTGTGGAAGTTCACACTGTCTTTTTTTTTCCCTATAAAGCATCTCATTCTGTTAACATTTCTGAGAGACTTCTGTGTGTTCCAGTAAAGCCGGCAGTTTAGAAAGACGCTTGCAATTAACCGTATTTTACTGAGTGGGTAACACTTTACAGTAAGACTACCCTGTAATAAATGACACATAATCAGTTATAAACAAGTTATAACAGTCGTCACACATTGATGCAGGCTCACGATGATGTCAGTAGCATTAAAATTCTGCCTGAGAAAGGGACAAGAGCAGTTAAGCAACTATCTGAGATATACCCAAATAGCGAGCTTGCACCAATGTATGATAACTGCTATATCTTTATATTATCTTTATAAATGATTTATAAACTGTCTGCAACCTGATTATCAACCTGATTATAAATCATTTATAAACCCTTTATAAGGGCAGTCTTATTGTAAAGGTGTACCACTGACTGGCTGGCTGGCAATATTTAAAAAGACTCCGACAGTATCCAGACAGCCCCTCTGAGTGGATTCTACTACTTTACCCATTGCTGACACAGGTATTCAACTGCAGACCCACAGTTCTGCAGACACAAAGCACTTCCAACAGAATGGGAAGCTCTGGAGCAGCTACACATGAGTCTAAGGTCACCGGGTCCACTGCCAAGCAACGACTATGCAGAAACCACACACTGGTCTGTGGAGCAGTGGAACTGTGTTCTCTGGCGTGATGGAGCTCTATCCAGTACCTCTGAGATGAGTCAGAGTGGTATTTGTGATCCAGAACGAATCATCCAGCACCAGTACCTGACCTCACTAATGCTCTTATGGCTGATTGCAATCAAATCCTCACAGCAGTGTTCCAACAGCCAGACTTCCCAAAAGAGTAGAGGCTGTTTCTGCAGCAAAAGGGGACAACCCCCCTTATTATGATTTCCAATGAACTGCCAAAGGATTCGTGTCTTCAAATTATATATAGGGCCAGTTTTCAACTAAGAATAATTCCCAATGATGATTCAGCACCGGCACTGCAATTTTGTCTAGGACTAGGCTTAATCCAGGTCTGGAAACTGACAGATGAAATGGTAGTTAGAGATCAAAAGAACATAATTTAAAAAACTACCTTTCTAAATCTTACACATCACAATAAATAGAAAAGCAGTATTGAGTAATTATTGAATCAGTCTAAAGGGTAGCAATGAGCGTTTCTTGCCAAACACACACCGTGAAACCCACAGTAGTAACCTTGCATTTTTATTTTATTGGATTCTGTAATAATAATGGCAGTATGCGAGACCATACTAGCAAAGGATGTTTCCTTTCAGTGTATATTTTCCCCTTAAGAGTCTAATGGGCATGTAATGCAACGAGCTAAAACAATTCTAAGCACTGTCTCTGCCATCAGGGCTGTGACTCCCAGACAAATGTGACACGGCAGGCATGCAATGTGATCTGAGTGGCAAGCAACCTGTTTCAGACAGAGACGTCTGGCTGGACAGTAATTAGGACTGACAGATACAGAAGATGTTTTGGACCCGCCACACCTTTAGCCCCAAGAGGTGCTAACACTTCTGCTAATAGCCTGACTCATTTAATCAGAGCAAATGACAAACTCTTTTTCTTTCTGCTCCTATGCTAAGACTGTGATGATGACACTGAGTGGAATGCTCAACAAGCTTAATGTAAATCTCTCAAAAGCAAAACATCTAATGACTTTCATTTGGAGATTGTGGTAAGTACACAATCTATTTTCCAGACAAATGTCAATTTAAAGGCACGTTGTTTCATGTGCACCAGAGGAATAGAATGTTTTCCCCTCAAAAGCAGTTTGCTGGGTCCTATATTAACGGTTTATCCTATATTTCCGAGGGTCTTGTGTTCTTAAGGTCAGTCCTCTGTTCCCAAGGTCCTATACAATGTGTGAAATAAAATAAAGTGTTCCTTCATGCATCATTTTGAAACACGGATCAGGGGGTGGACAACACAAACTGCTGGCCGATGTTCAAGGGCTGTTTGTGAAACGCTCAGTTCACCGCTAAAAATATATTAATATTTATTTGTCTTCGTATTTATTTAGTCTTTTTAGAATAATTTTTTCCTTTATAATTCCTTCTACTTTTTTAATGATTACTGTTAATAATAACTGTTAAAATAAATAAATAAATAAATAATAATAATAAAAAAAATAATAATAGTATTATATACTATGCCCATAATGACTGTTAAACTCTGTTTTATAGAGGTAAAGTATTACATAAATAAAGCTATTATTAGTAGTAGTACTGTTGTTTTTGTTATTATTATTGTTAGCATAATAATAATAATAATAATAATTATTATTATTATTTTTATTATTATTATTATTATTACTGATGCATTCAAAACCATGTCCATATCGGTCCATAAATCCCACAAAGATGATATCAAATAGCACGGGAAACCACTCTGATAGTACGACAGTCTTACTGTTACACAACTCTAAGCAATTTCCCTGCGATCAATAAAGTTATCTGATTCTGTTTCTGATGTGATAAAAAGCCTTTATGACAAAGACACAGATTATATTTTGACTAAGGGCTGTGATATCCTTCTGTTGTAAATCGCTTTGGATTAAAGCATCTGTCAAATAAATGTAATGTATCAGCAAATCTGGAACTACTGTGTCCAATACTCACTCACTGAAACACTCACTGATGCTTCGATGTCATAAATACGACAAAATCACGCCCCACTGTTCTTTGCCATCTTTTATTTGAAATAAACTTTAATCCACAGAGGTGAGGATGGTGTTAGCAGGGGTCTGTATTGAAGCTAGAGGCAATGAGAACTGGCCAGTGCCAGACATGCAGTGAGGCCCAGAGGATCGATACTAGCTCCTGATCTGCAATTGATGAAAAGCTTCTGTTTGGTGCTCTCGGATCATCAGATTTATCTGTGCAGGCAATGTTTTACAGAACATGCGACATTGATTTCGCTTTTCCTCTTCTCTCTAAATCCACCTCCATCCTTTCCCCTTTCTTATTCACTTCCTGTCTCTGTTTTTAACTGCTGCATTTGTCCTTCCTCACTTCTAGATGTGGAACTGCCATCAGTACCAGTTCATACTTATACTGGTTCTTTTAAAGTTCATTTATAGGCTATTTTAAGATGCTCAGACACTCCACTAGCCTACAAAAATCTGATGCCTTGCCTCATACTGTGCATCCAATCAGTGCATCCAATCTCAGGTCCTTTCATACTCTTTTGAAACCCTAAGCCAAGAGCATAGTATACAAGTTCAGCCTGTTTTTGCCCTCAGTTTGCCCCTTCTAATGAATTTTCACCATCTAAAGTGATTTCCCAGGCTGGGATGGGAAGCAGAGATGATCTGTTGGTGCGAGAGGAACAAACGAGATCTTTAGCCCTCTGATCTACTGAAGCTCTGAACTGACCGGAGGTCTCATGGTATTTCCAAAAATGTTTGATTTTTATGACTGAAAATGTTCACGGGTCCTTTGGTGTGGGACATAACAGAGCGAGTGCTGGAGGACAGCGCCATTGAGAGAGTGAGGAGAGATTACAAAGTGATGGAAGATCTGCTTGTTGAAGTCTGGAAAATTCACAAGTGCCTCTGTAATTACCCTTTATTACCAGAATTTCAAAACCCGCACTTTCTGATTTCGTGACAGTCGGTAGTAAAATGCATCTCCAGAGTAGGATTATAATGCAGTTCTATGCAAAACCTGGACAAATGGCTTGCGTTCTCTATAGAGAACACACTTTTGCACATTTTAATGCACAATAATATTTCTATGCTTATATACAGTTAACACGAAGAGGGAAATACATATAAAAAGTGTATTAATAATACAAATAATGACTTAATACGTCAAACCTGGCAAATAATAGGCAAATAATTTATAAACCCTAGAAGTATGTGGCCAGGGGTATTCACACTTCTTCATTAGATTGCATCCGGAGTTCCCAACCACACATTCATCCATGGATCCACTGCTTGTGCGTGCGGTTTTGTTTCACACAATAATGCTGAGATTTGGGACTTTGAGAGCTTATTCATGGCTGAAACTCTTTACATGTCACACACTCTCACTACTTAAGGGTTTGATGCTCTTGGTTTTTACAGTCTGTTATATATATATAATGTCTGCGCAGCTTTATCCCCCTTATCTCTCTTTAACAAACTCTCTCTCCCTTTTTTTCCTCTCTCTCTCTCTTCCTCATACTTTATTCTATTCATCTTCCTGCACTGTTTCTTTATGGTTGTTGCATAGCTGCTAAGTTTAATACTCAAAGCTTGAAGATCAATCACTTTTACACTTGAGAGTCTGAGATTAAGCAAAAAAAAAGGAAAAAAAAACTGTTACAGATACTTTAAACTTGGTGTGAATAATTTTCCCCGCAGAGCTCAGTAAGTATAGGCAGAAAGGAAAGAAGTGCGAGGCGCGTGCAGCCTCTGAATAGCAATCACCATCACAGTGGCCCATATTTCTGTACTGTGATGGATGGTGGAAGAAAAAAAAAAACATTTCACGATCAAGAAATCCACCCCATATAAGAACAGTCCTTTTGTGTTTTTCTACTATGAGTGAATTGCATCTTTTTTGTCTCCTTATTCACTCATTCCAAGTTTCTAAACGCTCCAGCAGCGGCAGGAGAAACATTTTTTTCCCTCCTTCACATTTACGTAATGCTTTCTTCATGGTCTCTCTACGCACGCTGCTTACGGCAACAAACAGCACATCAATACCTTATCCAGCTCATCTTCACAACTGCATAACAGGTTTAAACACTGAAATAGTGCGGAGAACGCTGCGGCGGAGGACGTTGTTTAATTAGGTGTGTTTTGGAAACATTTCATGAGAGAAATCTAATTATATTTAAAGAAAATCCTTGTCAAAATTCCCAGAACAGCAGTGGTTTTGTTATTTACATGGGAGCCACAGAGCTTTCAAACCGCTTCACCGTGGAACACCACTTCGGGCTATAATTTTCAGAACACTTTGAAGTATATATTTTTTATTGCCAACAGATTTTTTTTTCACTTTCTGGTGCTCTTTGGCCTCCATTCACAGGCTGTCTGTTGACTATTTCACAGCTCTCTGAAACGCGGCACCTCCGAGTCGCCCAACGTCTGCTCCTGTTTGTAGTTCGGGGTGGTCTTGTATGTTTTAATATATTATCTGAAACTTACCTTTATACGTGTTCACTTTTAATTGATGTGTTATTTATAATAAATGAACCCAGTTGCAAAAATCCAGGCCTAATAAACTATAAATAAATGATGAATAGTGATCATTCTGTCATACGTGAACACGCCACAGCACACAGTGTGAACAGCACGAAATACTTCCTCTGCATTTAAACCCGTTCACCAAGTGAAGCAGGGGGCAGCCATGAACACGGCGCCCGGGGAGCAGTGTGTGGGGACGGTACCTTGCTCAGGGTACCTCAGAGGTGCCTGGTGGTCTTGGGAATCGAACCTGGACTTTCTGATCACAGGGCGAATGCCTTAACCACTAGGCCACCAGCTGCTATTCAAGACTATTCCCATATTTGGGGGTGCATTCATTCATTCATTCATTCATTCACTCACAATCATTAGTAACAGAGACGGTCCTCCTGGAGCAGCTGAGGGTTAAGTGTCTTGCTCAAGGACACAATGGTAGAAAGTGAGGGGTTTTGAATCTGCAGCTTTGTGAACATCAGGTACACAGGCAAGTGTTTTACCCACTAGGCTGCTACCACTCTCTGTCTCTCACTCACTCACTCACTCACTCACTCACTCACTCACTCACTCACTCACTCACTCACTCATCCATTCATTTATTGTTTGTTTATCTGTTTGTTTGTTTGTTTGTTTGTAACAGTGCTATACTACCATTACCAGGAACTGTTAGATCACAACCTATAAAACTTGATGTCATGACAGTAGCAGTAGCATAAACTGACATAACATCCCAAAACTGTGGCATGACAACATTGTACAGTCTCTCCTGACAACTACCAGTAATTGAAACATGATCTGACATGACAAGCCATGATAGGCAGAATCGTGTCAGTGTTACGTAGCTCAAGTGCAGTGTTCCTATTAAAAAATCTATATGAACATATACATTGATTCATCCTTCTACACATCTTTTCTTGTTTAAAAAATCGTGTGAAAGTAACAAGTACAAAAATTGTGGATGACTAATGTAATGCAGTGCTCCCAATTATTAAAATAATTATATGAACATATTCGTTGATTCATCCTTCTACACATTTTTGCTTGTTAAAAAATGCATGAAAGTATAAAAATCTAGAAACGATGATGACTAATTGAATACTATTTTGACACCTGATGAGAAATATGAGATGTGTTGCCAAAATTAAGATGCTTTCACTTGCCAAGATATCATTTCGTCATCACATCGTCTATAGACTACTGCATACATAAATAAACACCACATCTAACCTTTTAGAACGCTAGTCATCCGTCAAGGAATGTCTTTATTTAATTTGTATGCCAAACAGCCAAAGGCACACTCAAAGGCTCTGCTAACCTGTTACTTTCCAGGTCTTCTAGAAAGGGTTCTCTGAAGGAAAAGAAACACTCATTCTCAACTGCACCCCATGGGTGAGGGAATCCAGTAACCAAGGTAACTGATAAAGCTCCTGTTACCTCCAAGGCGGCACTTGATGATCTGTACGCCATTGTCTGTGCTGGCACCGCTGCTCTTTCAGCTGCCAAGAGGAATCTGTTTACTGAAGAGCCAGCCAAAGAGGCTCCCTTGAGCTGGCTTGCAACAAAAACTTTAAATTCCCAACCAAAACTGAAGAACAAAGCACACAGGAAATGGGATCCCTTCCCATTTGCTTACTGTTTTCGTACTCTCTTGTGTTGTGAATGCCACGGCTTGAGTGTTAGCCCAGATGATGCCGCCTAGTCTTCTTTTTCAGCTTTTAACGCTGGCTGGGCTGAGCAGGGGAAGGAGTAATAATGGCCTTGATGTCTCTGGAGGAGTTTGGAAATGGAGTAAAAGAGTGTCACCCTAGAGTGGCTAGGCTAGAGTTTCTGCTTCACCACTGCGACTGAGCAGGGACTGGACTTATCTGGCTTTGAGAGTGGTGGCCTCAGGCTCTTAGGCCTCAGAAGAGGATGGTAAGCCCCGAATGACACATTTTAGGACCTCTCCACATTAGAGACTCAGCTTTATGATACCGGGCACAAGCATGAAACTAAGAAAGCCTGAAATGAACTACAAGATTACATTCTCCTGAATGCATTGTGGATCGTTCTAACTGACGTGGAGAAAAAACGCCTCTAGACCAGTGGGTCCCCAGCCCTGGTTCTCAAGGGCCCTCATGCTCTGCAAATGATTACTGTTTTCCCAGCTCCCAACTCACTGGATCCAATTAATCAGCTAATTAACAAACCTTTCCTGGGTTAATATTAGAGCAGGAAAAGACTACAATGTGCAGGACTGGGACGCTCCAGGAACCAGCTCTTGGATCTACACTATATTTCTAGGTCTAAAACATAGTTCTCTGTATTATGTGCACACAATGTATACTATCTTATTAAAAGACCACACGGGTGTAAGTTTATATGTGCAAGTTTATATTTACAGCTTATTTGCTGCTGCACATTTTCAGCTTCCTTCCTACAATTTCAGGTCTTTGTGACACAATACCACATCAGTTTCACTGCTGTGCTGAAAATTGTCCACCATTCAAATAATTTCTGGCCCTACAGTGGTCTCTCCCCGTGGATTGAGAGTCCACGTGTATAGCCAATGCTTCTGATAAAAACAGCCAGTGAGTTTAGATGCGAGGTAGATCAAACTCAGAGGACCGACGAATTCCACATGTTGTGTTGTGGGGTCTAGGGCATGTTTTGTCAATGCACAAAACCCATTCACTTGCAGTCACGAAATGCAGTTTAATCGATGGTCAAAAGCCACTGTAATAAAGAGCCTCTCGTCACTATCGCTTCGCGGCTCTTACCATTTCGACAGCACCGCTGTTCCTCACCGAGAACAAAGTGTCGTAATCGCGCGTGAAGTATCCGTTCTTGCTACCTTACCTCTGGAGAGGCAACGCAAAGAAGTGGAGCAGACGCCGAACTGTTGTGTCAAAGTGGTTGGCGGCACTTAAAAATGAGTGAAGTGTTTACAGCATGCAGGAGAGCTCATTCAGAGCTGAGAATAGGTTTGGATAAAGTAGGCCAGGTAATTACTCCCCCAAACCCTCCAGGCTACGAGAGAACTTCAGACTCCATGTGAGGTTCTTGTTTGTTTCAACAAATTTAATTAAAATGTGACAAAAGGATAGATAATAAAATTTTGAATATTTTTATTATTTTGTTTTTTTGTAAAAGAAAACAGTGGGATAATTACAGTGAAACACTTGGACTGTATGTGATTTGGACATGAGTCTTGTTTTCCTAATATTTGACAACTTCATGTCTATCAGACAAAGGTTTTACTGTAGGAAAGAGACATTTAACTATTATAAATAGACTTAATATTTACAAAGGAATACAAATTATAGAATACTTGAAACGTTTCTTAGATTGGAATGAATGAAATACTGATCACCAAAAAACTTTAGAATAAATATAACTTACTTTCAACTTAACAATAAAGCAGAGACTCATCCAACAGTCTAAAAGTCCAATGGGTTAGGGTTAAGATTAACTCCTTATTTCATTTGACTGCTTCAGCACACAGGCTTGTCAAGAGAACATGTTCATTAAAATTGGTGAGTGTGTAGCCTTTTGCTAAATTTGCACTGTATTGTTTAAAACTGTGTTCACCGCAGGTGAGTAAAGGGAAACTAGAAATTACATTAACCTTTTCATGCTGTTCCATTGCCTCCCTGCATCTGGATCGAGTGGTCCTTTAACAGTTCAAATCATAGCGTACTCCTCAAAAAATAAATAAATAAATAAATAAAATACGGCTCATTCATCATCCATCATGCCAACATGAAGGTCAACTTTTAAGGCCACTTTCAAACATCATTAGGAGGCTATTTTGGGGTATTAAAGGGCACATATTTTCCTGGACTCCACTGATACGCTGTTTTATGCACCCAAAACATTTTTATTTCTACATGAAAAATGTGCGAGCTCTCAAAACCTGCTGTCGGCGAATACAGACCTGTGACATTTTTATGACATCAACATAGATGGAGTGGGAGCGAGAGGAATGCTTTACCAAACTTCAACTTTAAACACACTGAGTTGGGTTTTTCATGGGATGAAGAATAAGAGAGAAGGAGAAGATGAAGAAGAAGGAGGAGGAGGATGGGAAAAAGAGGCAGGAAAAGAAGAAGATGAAGGAGGAGGAGGATGGGAAAAAAGTAGGGAAAGAAAAAGGAGAAAAAGAGGCAGGAAAAGAAGAAGAATAGAATAGAATAGAATAGGACAAAAGTTTATTTGTCATATGCATGGTAAAAACACAGTTAGTTAAACCGTACAATGAAAATCTTACTCCACATGTTCCGT
>JBBJLR010145509.1:0-15840 GCA_037577145.1 Brachypetersius gabonensis
GTGTGTGTGTGTGTGTGTGTGTGTGTGTGTGTGTGTGTGTGTGAGTGTGTGCGTGTGTAGAGCAGCTTTTCTATGGTCTGTATTCCAGCAGCTTCACTCCTGATTCAGATTCTGATGGATGAACCAGAGTCACACACACTGCTCTTAACATCACTGTTTTAATTGTTGCAGTTGTAAAATAATAATCTAGTTTGACATTTTGACATGAGTGTAGTGTAGTGTGACATTTGCAAAGAATAATACATTAAATGTATTCTTTTTTTAATTTTTCTACAAGCATTTTTTTTGTATGGAATTTGGAATCAAGTGTTGGTCAATAGTGTATAAAACAATAGTGACCTGCACATTTTATACAAACACACTCCCACAAATTACAAAAGCAATAACAAGGGGGAAAAAAAGATGCGGTCTCTAATTTTTTCCATGGCTATGTATTGAGGTCCTGAAACAGAATTACTGCCAGGCACCAAACTGTGACAAATTGATGCAGCTCATCCATTTTGGACGGTCATTGCCGTTCAAAACTCTGGCAGAGTCTGTTATTTCTGTTGCTGTGGACTGAAGACTCTCAAAGTACTCCTCACACTGATTCCAACAAAACTACTACTGACTGTACAATCTCTATTCGCTGTAGACTGCCAACTGTTCAGCAGTGATTAAGTCACCTTAATCACTGCTGATGACTGCTCCACCTGGGGGTGGAGGTAGCTCAGTGGGTACTTGCCTCCAGACCAAGAGGTCATGGGTTCAAATCCTACCTTCAGCACCACCACCACTGGGTCCCTGAGCAAGACCCTTAACCCCAAGGTGCTCCACGGAGACTGTCCCCTGTAGTTAGAGAATGAAAGTCGCTTTGGATAAAAGCGTCTGATAAATGCCATAAATGTAAATGTAAGTCTGTACTTGAAGGCCTCTTCTTGTCAGTTATCTCCATAAGGTCATCTCCTATGTTCTCCTGGTTCGACCAGAGAAGGATGAGTCTTGGTTCTTCCCATGGTTCTTCCTCTATCTTTAGGGATTTTTTCATTGTCCCTGTCACCTTTGATTTTCTCACTAGGGACATAAAACCCAGATTCTGTAAAGCTTTATAACAACTTTGGTTATAAAAAGCCCTATATAAATCAAATTTAATTGAATTAAATCATTTTGGGACTGGCAGTTTTTAACATCATGGATTCAAGGGACATTAAGGGACATAAGAAATTCTCTCTTTGGTGTCAAACTAATACAAAACACTTAAACCAGACCATCATTCTTTCTTTTGAAGATTTGATAAGTTACATCATGGACAAGTAGGTGTGTTTGATTCAGGGCACGCTGAACTGCAACTTAATCCACAAATATATGGAACAAGAGGTACAAGACATAATGCCATGGAACAGGCAGAAATAATGTAGAATGATGGGTCTAGTTAAGCATGAGAGGTAAAGCAAGTCTATTACAAAGCAATTTGATGAACATTTTCAGAGCACTGTCCTGCAGCAACCATTCCAAGGCAAATGAAGACAATGAAAAAATGAAATTCAGCCTATAATATTTATTGGTATAATTTACCACAGGAGAGAACAGCAAAAAACAACACGAAACCATATCAAGTAGGTCTACAACTGGCAAGCCTCACTGAAAGAAAAGGAAACATTTAGTCTACATTTTTCCAGCAGTAAAACAACAGGTGAGAGCTACTTAAAGGGAGAGGGGAGTTGAGGTGGAGGCTCAGTCATTGCAGGTGCAAATGAAAAGGTGCAAAACAAGAAAAGTAAAATGCATGGAAAAACGCATCCCATTGGAAATGATGAAATCTTACAGACAGACCACTGGGTGATCTGAAAAGAATGTGCAGATAAATAAAACGGAAACTTCTGCCATAGACTGAACACAAATATTAATCCGGATGTCATCAGCCTAAAATGAAACGGGAAGCAAAAAGAAGGGACCAAAAGCAGATCCTTGGGGCAGTCCTAGAGTAACAGATGCATAGAATGATTTATGATTTTTAATAGTGACGAAATGCCTCTGATACCAACAGAAGAGACACAGGAACAAAAAGTCTAGTAAAGAAGTTGGAAAGTTCTTTGTGAACTCTAGACTACCAAATTGCATCAGTGCTCCTTCGAGCGGTTAGGGTGTTTAAAATAAGAGCCTTGTGGTGAAAAATCCAATCTTTCTGCTTGGTCATAATGACTGTGATTGCTCTGGGTAATACTTGCAATTATTGTGACTCTTGTAAACAATTAAAACACAAATGAGAGAACAGGGAAGCATTCAAATTCACTGGATCTTCTCAATGATTAAATCTGTGCTTGGGTGTTTGAGTGTGATTTGCTTAACTTCCAAGCTGTATTTGTGGGTTAGCATGCTAGCATGAGGTTCAGCTTATCTGAGCAGTGAGTTTAGCTGCTTCAAGTTTAGCCCAAGGATGCCATACTGACCTACTAGGGCAGCTGGTGGCCTAGTGGTTAGGGCTTTGCCCCTGTGGTCAGAAGGTCATGGGTTCAAATCCTAAGACTGCTAGTGACACCATTGAGGTTCTCTTGAACAAGGTACCGCACCCACGCACTGCTCCCCCCGCACCCCTCATTAGTGGCAGCCCCTGCTTCACTTGGGGAATGTGTTAAATTCAGAGAAAGAATTTCACATTGTGTGCTATAGTGTGACTATAAGGGTCCACTTTTCTTTCTGCATTTTCCTCGCTGCAGTTTAGGTCCTTTCTGAAAGAAAAAACAAAATAGATTTAAAAAGAAAAACACCAGAAACTTAAGCAGTTGCCTACTGTGGACCATGAGTGCATCAGAAGTCCACCGGCGTGAGAGAGATCTATAATTTGTCTTCCAAAACCATGAGTGGCGCATAGGTATTGACTGAGGGTCGATACTCTCAACTAGCCTGGATTAAGTGCTCCCCTGTACAGCTCAATAAAATATAGCTATATCTCCAGCCTCTGTCAGAGCTGATAGCAGTGATTGATTGGGATGCATTTGTCAACGTAGACAGTGTACCACCCAGAGCTCTACCCACAGGAGCCCAGAAGTTTAGAAGAGTTTACTTGCCAAAGGTACTTTGGAGCAGTGCCGGAGAACTAATACAACCTTTCAGTGGATGGTTCTAGAGGTCGAGCAGGTTGACCCATATGTTCCACATGATCATTTGCAGATGGCATTCAGTCATTGTCTGTAAACAGTCTATAGGTTTCGGGCTTGTTTGGGTGGGTATTATGTCTCACTAGGTGAGGCAGGTGTGGACAATTATTGAGCCACAATTAAGCTGCATGTATGCCATGTTGGTAATAATCACATGATGAAGCTGTATAACATCCAACAAATAATAAAATCTAACTGTATTTTTCCCAAGAAAACCATTTAGCCTTTTCAACATGCAGGGATTCTGGCCATGCACTATATGCTACAAATACACAGATACAGTGCAGAGTATCCTTTTAAGGAACCATCCATTATTCTTGCTTCAAAGAACTTGTTCGGCATGTAGACTGGGTTGAGCGTAGATATTTTGGCAGTATTTTCCCAAAGTCCAGATTTGCCCCCAAAAATAAAAGTTTGGGAAGGCAATGAAACCATGTCAGTTATTTGTCTGTCTGGACTTCCTAGGATTCTTTCTGCTGTCATTTTGTACTAGAATCAAAGTATCTGTTTAAATGTTATCCTTTATTGGTCAAATCTCCTTATTTCTTCTCGGATTGTTTCACGTAAGATGTACCAAGATTTTAAGAATCATGGTTTACATGTTTTTTTAATAAAAACTGTGGTTTTCTGGCCATGAATTTAAATCTCATTGGCTGTCATGGGTAAAATGACATTACCCCACTTCCCTACATAAAACAGATCCTGACCGAATAATATTTAAGAAGCTTGAGCCTTCATACAAGACACAGCACAGCATTGGTAACAAATTTAACACACACACATTTGCACATTCATATTTGTGCATAGCAGTTCTTTCTTGGTTTCTTGTAATGTTCCCCCTTGTGTTTTTATATATGTCTAATTCTTTGTATGTTCTTTCCTCTGTTTCTTTGCAGATATTATTGTTTACTGTTTACATAATCATTGTTTTGATGTTAGTCTCCATCCCAGCCCCGCCTCCTCCTTAGTTTCTCCACCCTAGCCCCGCCTCCTCTGCAGTACCGTCACCTGTGTCTTGTTCCTGTCTCCTCTGCCGCCCAGGAGTTTCTCGTTTGTTTAGTTAGTATATATGACCCCTGTTTTCCAACTAGTTTGGTTGGTTCTTCTTGCTCTGTGGTTTTGGTTAGTAGTTTTGGCCCGACTAGTGTTCACGTTTATGCACTTTGCACCCGTTTTGCTTTATTTAGTTTTATTTTGTTAGTCCTCATGTTAGTTTGATGTCCTGTTAGTTTTTCATTTAGTCTCCTGTTTTTTGTTCTTTTGTTTATAATCAATTTCATCCTATTCCACACTCTACACCTCCACAATAGGATATAGGATTTATGGATAGACGAATGTTTGTGTTATTTTTGTGACTATAAAATGATACATTTCTATCATATTTTAACATATGAATCTAAATTTAATTAAAAAAATAGGCTTTTCATGATGTGAGCCATGAGCATTCACAGTCAGATGCTGCTGAGCCATACACTTAAGGCTCAGCAGCATCTAAACACACGCCTCTGTATCACATTGTACCATTTTACCTCACAAGCAGTTTTCATACCATCATATTCTTCAATAGCCTAGATCAATAAACCCCAATAGGGCAATACCATCTCCTCACACAGCTCACACATAACCACAGGGCTGAAGGAAAGGAAAACAAGCCTTTATTAATAGCCTGTCACCCTCTTTTTAGTTACTGCTGCCCTCTGTCCTGACACGGTTTCCAGCACTATAAAGAAGATTGCTTGAGAAACACAGGCTCTGTCAGAACTCTAATGAGCAGATAAGATTCTTTCTATGGCTTTTCTGCTCTTCTGATTCCTCAGTTATATTATCCTTTACCGCCTGGTGCCTTCAGTGGAAGTTTTGGAAAGAAGCTTAGAAGAAAGTTTTTTATACTCAGGTCAGAAGGAGCCGTATCCTGTCTGGATGAAACTCATTTGAATTTGAGCACAGTTTTCATGAAAAGGGCCAGCATAAAACATTCTACACACACACACACACCCGTTTAAGGCTTTCTTTACTTGATGAAACTTTAATGCAAACGTTATTTGCCTGAAGCCTATATGACGCTAAAGTGCACATTAGTTGCATAATGTAAAACACCCTGCAACTCTTTTGAAATGAAGCCGCATTCCATATCCT
Source organism: Brachypetersius gabonensis (assembly GCA_037577145.1). Taxonomy (NCBI): domain Eukaryota; kingdom Metazoa; phylum Chordata; class Actinopteri; order Characiformes; family Alestidae; genus Brachypetersius; species Brachypetersius gabonensis. Next base: position 5,274 of record JBBJLR010145509.1, read on the forward strand.
TAAAAAAACTGAATTTTCAGTGAATTTACAGATCAGTCTGTTTAAAACCAAAACACTGCTCTGAATTTTTTGATTAACCATTCTCTAATATTACATTTTAATTTGAATAAAAAAGTTTCTAGCATAAAACATAACATAAATCTCCTGATATATCTGTGGGCTAATAATTTTTGGCAATACTGGAAAGCTACAAGTGTTTTTACTGGCATCATCAAAAATACCATGTCAATAATTAATGTTTTTTCTGAGTCGCAGCGACATTAGAATTCAGACGCCTGTCTTTAGGTCTGCTGAATACCAGTTATTCCCCACCTTTTAGCTTTTATGACAGTATTTGATTTGAACAGTATGAATATGGGTTATCTTTACATTTTCTTTAAGGGTAATATATTTTAAATGAAATTAAAGTGTTTTGGGAGTATATTTAGGGTTCACACTATGAAAACAGGTGATTTTTTTAACCACATCACAAAATCGTGTGTTTTCTCAAATCTCGGGTTCTCTTGGAACATAACCCTAAATTTCGAGGGGGTATGGTAAAGACTTTTTGCTATTTTTTCGATGCATTTTTGCAAACCCATTTTTGTATGTTTGAGCCCATCCCTATCCAGATGTTATTCTAGATAACGCGACCACTGAAAAATAAACATAAATCTGTAATTTTGCTCTATTTATTAGGAGGGGCTTTTGTCTTCTCTGAGGTAGAGACAACCTTCAGTGCTGATGTCAGTGTCATTTGCTCAGTGTCCTTCATTAATGCACAGCTCAGCTCCTATAGCACAATATGCTGTCCACATTAAAATGCAGCATCTAAATGTGGAAACTTATCAGCGTTTCTCGGAATAAATTAAAGTGCGAGAGCATGAAAGACAGCCATGTCCATTGACATGGATAATGTCACGTACACCACTTAGACTGAAAAGCAGTGGCCCTGAGATCTACTGTGTTGGAAGAACAAGACATTTTAGTGCACAGCCATGCAATGCGCCTTTGGCTAATTGTGTTTGTGTCTTGAGAATGCGCTTCTTTCAGGCAAATAGCTAATGCTGCAGCTCTCCGTGACTGATTAGCTCTGTCTCCGCCGGTGCACATAAAGCACTAGTGGATTTTGGGACAAATGGCTATGCTTTTCTCTTCTGCTTTTTTTACAAACGTGCATTTGGCAGAGCGTAGCTGCTTAGCCTGCTCTTTAAAAGGAAGTGGCATTTTACAGCTACCACTGCTGCTGCTTAGATATGGTGTCTGTGGCAAGAGCTGTATGAAAAGTATGAAATGGCACTTAATGACACTTTAGGCATTAGAGATGGCACTGATTGGACACTTACTGATATCAGCAGATATTCTGAGGACAGAATTTGGTTGTATATATTTTCATGTACAAGAAATAAGTAATTATGCTGGGATCTATTTATTCGTATTCCATATGCACTACTGTTCAAATATTGGATTCCCTGTTTTTAGTTACACAAAATGAACTCATTTTTTAAGTGTGAATAATTGCAGAGTGTAGCTGGTAGAAAGGACTCGAAGGTGTATGTATGCGCAAGCAGAACTTCATTTGAAGAACACAAATGCAGAACAAGAATGCAAAAAAAAAAAAAGACAGACAAGACAACAGTGCTAACTGCAGACAGGGACAATCAGGGTAGTGTTAGGGTCAGGGCTGAACAGGGACAAAAAATTGGCCCGGGCATTTTGAGCCGAGACTGGCCAACTAGGCTGGCGTTCTCGGGATCCTTCCGGGGGGGTGGGGGCGGGGGGAGGGCGGCGGGGTGTTGGGGGGTGGATTGTCATGGGTTGGACGGGGGGAGGTGGGTTGCTGACTGGATTCCATGCCGGCCCAAATTTGCCTGATGGTCAGTCCAGCCCTGGTTAGGGTTGACTGAACAGAAACAGACACATAGGGAGGAGTATTAATACACGAGTAAACACAGAACAGCTGAACAGACAAGTGCAGACACTAAACAGGAGGGCAGGACAGGGGTAAGGGATGGTGATAACAGTAGAAAGCGGGCAGGACAGAAGAAGTGAAGCAGGACAGAATGGGGCAAGACTTTTACACACAATTATTGCTTACTTGCTATATGTAACATTTTAGGATCTAATTGAAATTAAAACATTTTCTTTTTATTTAATTGTACACTTGATTGCTCATAATCACTGTTGTGTTCGAAATCCACTTCACAGGAGAGGAAAGAAAAGAAAATGGTTTAACTTTAAGGCATGTCCGATGTATCATGAAACATTTTGCAGCATTTGAATTGGTTGGTTGTCATGAAAAGTTGTCATATGTGTAAAATGTGAAAATGGATACAAATGTTTTTTTTGGTATTAAATTTTAATTTAGTCTTTTTTTTAGTGTGTTTGTTCGTTTGTTTGTTTTTTTACATTTGTTGTTTTGAATGTCTTGATTTTTGGCAGTGAAATAATAGCTGAAAGACCATTGACCTTTATGATTTTCTCCAACATCTCCATCATTAGCATCTCTACCATTTTGCATGTTATTCTTCTGCTTCTAGTCCCCAGTAAATATTGATTCCTTTTCTTTTTGTTTTATTGAAGGCTCTTCATGAGCATATAATGTCACTGTCATTTTGGGATCTCCTCATTAAAGAATTTTCCAGCTGCAAATGGGTTTTTTGTGCTTGAAAGTGGTGCAGTTTTCGTTGCTACCTTTTTGGCTTGTTTGATTGCACCCTCACTGACTACCTCAACCAACGTATATGGCTCCATACAAGATATCAGTCTAAGTGTAAAAGGCCTTTTAATGAAAGGCAGCCAGTAATGAACATCAGTGCCTTTTAGCATATTCCTCCTAACGCGTATTAAAATCCCACTCGCCTGGTGATTGCCTCTCTGAGGCTGAAAATGAAATGCTCTAAATTGGACTGTGGGCAGTGGAAGTGAGAGCAATTCTCGAGGGAATGCGATTGAATGGGAATTATCTGCACACATAGATCCTATAAACATTCTGGATGACATTTACTCGTTCACTTAACTGTCTCCAGCGTATTTTGATATTTTGCTGAGTAATAGCAAGTTTGAACTGGTTTTACAAACACATGTTACAAGGTTGAGTACTGTGGGTCAATCCTATGCCCTTGTAACCCCTCTTAAGCCACTAGAATGTTCCAGTGATACACAGCGTAAGAAAACCCTTAAATGTAAAATGTATTCTGAATGGTTTGATTAGAGAAACTTCAATTTGTTAACAGTGGTGTCAATAGGAACCAGATGTGTAAAGTGTTTAATGCCTCTAAAAGCCTCCTAACAGAACGTCATTGAAAGATGTGAGTATAAATACCTGAATACCTGGGACAATTTTTCACGGTAGTTTTAAACTTCTGGCCAAAAACAAATAAAAAAAAAAAACACACAGGGTTGAGAGGTAGATACATAACACTGATATTATGTATATATGTGGTGGCCCGTTATCGGTGTTAACGAGCTGCGTTAATGTGAGACACTTATCGGACGATAAAAAAAATATCGCCGTTAATTTATTCACAAAGTGACCTGTGTTCACACTGCACTTCCAGTGTGGGTCTCATACTTTAGTGTTTTGTGTTGTGAAATGTATGTCACTCCTCACAACTTGAGTCCACTCCAAGCAGCCAGTCTAGTCAAATCACACAATAATGTAGGATGAAACAATTAAACAGAACAGAGCAACAGGCTATAGTACAACATTACCATAAACATGATACATAAAGTCAACTCTTCTATGGTACAATTAGGGTAGAATATTGCTTAAACACAAGCATAGGAAAAGCTAAAACTTTTGTATTTTTAAGCCTACAAAGTAGGTTAAGAAATTATGTGTATCCAAGGTTCTAGATTTTAAGGTTCTAGATACGCAATGGTGAATATGAGCATGAGTCCGTCTGTTGTCAGAAATGAAAGTGTAAAACTTTTACAGGTTAAAAAACATAGGGTTAAATAAGGTCTAATCTTTGGCATTCATATAGTTTTAGATGCTGTTAACAAATGACTAGAAGCTGATTATTCCCAGCGAAAATGTGAACAACAGCACCACCAACAACAGGTTTGATAGGAGTTTGATAGGAGTTTGATAAGATGAGGCTGATGTACCTCTAGCCCAATCTGCTGATCTGATTTCATATCCAATGTGCTCTTGGTGTCTTACATGTAATGTGGCCAGTGGCCAGCTGGACTGCTCATTTCATCATTTTATTGCTGTTTTGGGGTTCTGAAATGTGAGGTTACAGTGTTTGAGCTTTTGATCAGTGTTAATATCTATTAGATATCAATAGACCCTACAAAATTTGACCTGCCATAAAAAGGAATGTCTTTAACAAGCTTCAGATATCCATGTTTATATGCTTTATATCCTCCAGTTTATATTCTCAAGTGTTAGCTTAGAGTTAGCTTATCCTGGTAGAACCCTGTACTATTACTATAATATTAAAAACAGAGGTACAAGTTATTAGCATTATCATGTATTACCTCTCTCTCTCTCTCTCTGTCACACTTACTACACACAATCAGTGTCTCTCTGTCTCTCCCTGGTACTTGTCTTTTCATCCCCAGGCAGGCCGCATCACACGTGTCGTGTAGCGTGACAAGGTTTTGCTGCCGCATCCCTTTTCTACGAGCCGAATGCAGCACAATTAGCAGATTGCTCATGGACCTCGAGTATTAGCACATCTGGGACGCAGGAACATGGAGATGCACTTAAAGCGGTGTGTAAGCGCACAGCTCCCTCTGATCACAGTCTGATTGTTTCTCTTGTCAGAGTGGCTAAGCAGCTCCGCCGCACCTGCGTGATGGTGCGAAACACACACTCTGACATTGATGGCTGATGTTCCATTCCCTAAAGGCTTTTGTACAGACAGGCTGCTCCCACTAACATTAGGCCTGCCTCTGCTCAGCCTTTGCTGAAGGTTGATGGCAACCAAGGGCGAGTTATTCCATGCATAAACTTCTCAACTGCTCACTACTGATGTGCCTCATAGCCACAACCACCGATGGCACAGTTCACAGCACCAGCAACTTAGTGTGAAAAGCTTTTTCATGACAAATTGGTGCTTTTTTTTTGCACATTTTTGCAAATTGCTTGCCCTATAGATAGGAAGCAGAGTGAAATTGCCAGCTCTTTCAAGGCTCATTTTATCATTTAATGAATATCCACAGATGCTACAAAGTAAGCAATGAGATGTGAAAAAAGAGGAACGCTTTTACGTTTAATTCTGCCTGTCTTTAGTCTGCTCTTCAGAAAACATGAACAATATAAAATGATTCAATAAGCATAGCAAGCATTCAGCATTATAGGATGATTTTTTAAAACTGAAATCGAAGACCATCAGAAGGGATTTTTCTGGATGAAAGTATAAAAAAGCATTAACAGTTCTTCAGGTTCTAGATATTATGCTATTTTGGTATTTCTAAGTTGTCCCATCCCGCCTGAAGAATCAGTTCATTACAGCACAAATGACCATTTCATTAGAGCACAAATTGTCTGCTGCTAACATGAATACTCTAAAGACACAGTAACTGCTCGTTATGTAATAACTGGGACAGGTCTAGAATTCACACTCAATAATATGACAAAGACATAGTTGCTGTCCAAAAAATTAATAACAAATGAAATAGTAGAAATGTCCCAAAATTTCTATTTTCTTTACCTCACATTAGAAGCAGTGAATGTTTTTGCCTGTAAACCATTTCTAGAGATCCTTTTTTGTTTTGTTGGGTATTTTGTAGAAAAGATAATAAATCAAATTGCAAAAATTATCCAAAAGACATCCAAAGACAAAACTGCTCTCTTGGTCTTTACTCCTCTTATTGCCAGTGACCCACTTACCCACAGTTTGATAACAGATTTATGGGGATGAGTTGGCAGAGGACAGAGGGTGTGTGTCATATCGGCTCAACATCTGCTGTGGACTTCTTTTATTAAACTGCTGTAATCTCTGCAGCCCAAGAAACAGCTGGGTGCCCTGGCGTTGCTCCATGGTGACTCTACACTGTATCCTATGGCCTGATTGGGCTCCTGTGCAAGTGGACGCCCTTGACCCAGGTCATCTCTTTCCAGAGGAAGGGGTGGAGGTAGCGTCCATTACTTCCTCTCAGGCTTTCTCTTTTCTATCCTGTCTTTGTTATGTGGGGATTCGAAGTTTGCCAGTGTGGCTGAGGCGAGGCTTTTAGATGTGGAGAAAGCAGTACTGCACTTAAGAAGCCTTTCAACTGAGTGTGTGTGTGTGTGTGTGTGTGTGTGTGTGTGTGTGTGTACTTTTCCCTCTACTGGGAGAGAGAGAGAAAGGTGAGTCGGCCTCAGCAGGTCAGCTATCAGCTCTCTGCAGCCCTCTTGGCTGTCTTTGATTTGTTCTGCAGCCGAGGGCTGTTCCTTTCCTCTCTAGAACTCCAGAGGTCACCTTTTTTAAAGAGTTCAGCCTCTGTTCTCCGACCACTTCAAAATGCACTTCGAGGCGACTCTGCTCACAGAGAATTTGCAGGGAACTGTCGCGTAGAAGAGAGTAACGGGACATTTCTAGGTTGAGTTTGTCAGAGAGGTGCAGCGAAATGCTTTAGAGCACCTACACACTAGACAAGGAAAGAATAGATGCATTCTAATGAAAAATTAAAAGGGGAAAGTTAACACCGTAACAGCGTAAATGTGAAGCATTGCAAGAAAACGCTGGCGTTGGCTGTACACAGAGCCAACGAGAGAAAAAAAACTGCAAAAAAAAAGCTGCAGGTCCATGCTAGAAATTTGCTTGTTTAACATGCCGTCATTTTTATTCTATATCATTCCGCTTGAAACAATGTCCTAATCTAAGGAGCTGCATTTTTGAACCTATTGAGTTTAGGCACCCTCACTCACCTTACTTACTTGATTTGTCACATGCATAGTTATACAAGTACAGCACAGTGAAATGCATCCTTACATTTGAAAATGAGCAACTTTTAGCTAGAGCTCTGCTGCATAACCTTGACAAAACCATACCATAAACATGCCATATACTGTGACACAGTTGTTACCTTTATTGGCATTTTTCATGATGATGACAAATCTCAAAATGTTTTTTTACTGTGTGCTGTCCTCTGGTTTGTTCATGCATGAATATGAGGGACTAATTTACTTTACTTTATATTTTAATACCTTTCTTGTTGCACTGAGTGAGCATGAAGACATGCAGAATGAACAGAATTTATTTGTTTGCTCACTAAATGGTTAAAATAACACTTTTCTGTGCACTTCTCTCCTGTTTCCCTAAATGAAGCTGAGGCCAATTAAAGGCAGAATGGCTTGAGAAAGCTTTAATTCTGCTTCTTTCACTCGCTCACACATTAAGCATGGGCTGGACATCAAGCCTATTACTACAAAACAATTCCTTGAGAAAGTCTGTAACTGAACTTTCCCTATCAGATCTGAGCGAGGGCCCAAAAGTATCAGAATGAAATAGAATTTCACAGCATAATGGTTATGAATGTTCTCTTTTCGTTATTGCGCATCGTGCCAGACAGAGGGATCAAATGAAGAAGGACGATCAATGCTTGAGTGAAATGTCATGTTTGAATTGGTCTTACTTGTCTGCGAGGTGTGGACTCCTCATTTATCTTGCAGTCTGCATAAATACATTTGTCATGAAAGAAGGATGGCAGGTGTGCAGACGCAGATAGAAGACTGAAAAATGACTTTCGAGTTTTAGGCTGATGAGAAAGGTTTAAGTATGAGTTGTCCCCTGATAAATTCATTTTAAAAAGAGGACTTCTTATTTTTGCCATTTCTCATTTTAGCCTTCACACTACAAAACCCAGCGAATGTTTGCTGTTTTGTTTTTGTACAGTGAGGGAGCATGTCCAGGGTGACCTTAACTACTGAATGTTACACCGCCTCCACCTCCAATTAAACAGATCTTCCTAATCCCTTCTCTCTATTTTTAATTGTTATTCTAAGTCCATTGCTGAAAGCACAATTATTTGCACACTGCAGAGAATCTGTATTTTCCTTCCAGCATTGTTTCCATGTTGCTGGGATTTGCTTCCCTCTGCAATTTCCAGTAGTAGCTGCCGATCTTGTAACAATAGATTAAACATTTCTATACACTCATTTCGAAACAAAGGCGCCAGAAAGAGTTCTCTGGAGCGATGCTATAAAAGTCATTTTGATTTCCTCAAGAACGGCTCTTTAAAGAACCTATTTTTAAATGAGGTGTGAGAAGATCTTAAAGAAAGTTTAAAGCACCTCTACATACACTTAAAAAGTGATGCTGTAGAAAAACCCATTTGCTTCCCTAAAGAAATGTTCCATACAGAGATTCGTGAGTATTAAGAATCTTTGAAAGCTTCAAAGAAACTTCGCATTATGCAAAAGTTCTTTCGTGACTCGAAAGTTTCTTTTAGAAACTTTACATTACATCTCATTTCACAAATCTGATTTTCAACACGGTTGTCCAGAGAGCCATTCTTTGAAAGGTTCTTAAAGCTGCTGTCAGTGAGATTGAAAAGAGAGTGGACTTGAAAATGTCCAGGTCTCTCCTCCTCCCTCTCTGCTGTGCTCCAGCCCGGCCCCCGAAGCCCCTGATCTTAGAACAGGCCGCCATGCCGCCTAGTCAGAACATTGTTTAGAGTGATTTTGTCAGGCTATATTTTAGCTTCAATCTTGATCAAGCAGAAATGTAACACAGCATCAGTTTTGAATCCTTTCAGTGGGTGACACTCCATCCTGGCTCTAATGGTTGTTTGGATTTGGGCTCAGTGAATTCTCATGAATGGCATCAGAAGCACAATGTGAGCCTGAATTTTTCACAGATTATCTCCCATATATCTGTCAGAACATGTGAATGGTTTTAGCAACTATGACCATTATTTTTATTCTGGTTACATATGCTTTAAGAGAACCAAAAATAGTTCTCGTATGGCATCATGCAAAGAACCCTTTCTGGTACCTTCATGTTTTAGAGTGCAGATGTGTCTGTAAGCATAATGTATGGAATTTATACCCTTTAAGATTTTCCCTACAACCAAGCCATACACGTATAACAAGAATCTCTTCAGTTCTTCTTTTTGTGGAGTCTCCAGAGAGTTCTTCAATATATAACACTACATCCACCCGCAATTAAACAGATCATCCTAATCCCAGCTCTCGAACTTTTCCTTCCTTTTTCAGTCAAAGCCCATAACAGAAAGCACTGTTATTTACACTCTACGGAGAATCTATATTTTCCTTAACGTAACCTGGCCCCTTGTTTTTGTGTTGTTGGGATTTGCCTTCCTCTGCAATTTCCCCAGCGCTATTCAGCTGTGTCGCATAAAAACATTTTCAGAGGCGGCGTGCAGGGGATTGCGGTGATAATGAAAAAGGGACAGAGTGAGGTGAATGTTAAAATGAGATAAACATGGCCATGGAGAGTGTGTGAATGCTGCAATGGAGGGGAGGCCGCAGATGCTTCCTCCTGGGCCTTTGTTCCAGCCCACACGAAGAACAGCAGCGAGGTAATTGGATGCTGATAATGTGTGGGACACAAGTGTGTGCTGCACCTATCAGCATGAAGAGACACAAATTGGTGGATCTAGGATTTTTAGAACATTGGAAGCTCGGAACGTTGGAACTGTATGGATTTCCATGCCTAAGAGTGATGTAAGAGTCAAGCAAAGTGCCTCACTTGTCCTCGGTTTCGTTGCTTCTTGCCAGCAATGGCAATAAATTAGCAGTACATTCTTTCACTCATGTGTGCCTGTGACACTGGCAGAGGCGTAGAGAGCTCTTTTAAGATGCGAAGCACATCATGGAACAGGTTTTAACTGTTTTTTGTCTCACACACACTCACTCACTCACTCACTCACTCAAATAGCTTTTGATGAAGTGCAGGGCCTCAGTGACATGGTTTGTTCTTCTTTTGACACACAGTCTAATCTTTCTTTGGAATGCTAGATCCAATTTAGGTACCGTCATCAGAAACTGAAGCTTGAAAAGCAATGCACAGTGGAAGAATTATGTAAGTCATTCTAATGCATCAGTGTTAAAACTATTTACAGAAATATCGGGCTGGACTAGCACAGCATTTCAGATGTGCAGCTAGGAAGAAACAAAGAAAATGCCCCTAAATTGTGAATTTCCACTCAAAATGTCAGGATGGCATTCTCAAGTTCAGCATATGACCATGGACTATGGATGCTATAACGCTGGGTTGTATTTTGTAGCAGAGAAGAGGCGGCGGAACACTTAGACAGGACAGTCAGAAACTCACAACACACTAGTACTGGGATTTCCACAGTGATTGTCTTTTAATTACACACTAGGGCTGCACGATATCAGGAAAACATATATGATATGCGTGATATGCGATAATGTAGTTTAGTGTTGTGATGGCGATATCACATGCGATAAGTAAAAACTAAGCCTTTATAGAGTTAATGTTTTTCTGCTTTGGATTTGCTGGTAACAGACACCAGACACTGACTACTCTATGCAGAAAAAAATGAATTTCCATTCCAACATGTTTTTATTTTTAAGAATTTACTTGAACAGAGCATTTAATGCCTCCCATAAAACATTTGAACCATTGAACATTGTTGAAAAAAATCTGAAAATATTTTTTAA
>JBBJLR010145549.1:0-15837 GCA_037577145.1 Brachypetersius gabonensis
TGCTCCAGGGAGACTGTCCCCTGTAGTTAGAGAATGGAAGTCGCTTTGGATAAAAGCGTCTGATAAATGCCATATATTACTAAGATGCTCCTGCACGTCTGCCACGTGTGAAGATCTGCTACTGAGCTGCTGCAAGACTGCATGGAGTCATGGTGTCAGAGAGCCTGACTTCTGTTTGCCTTGAAAGTGTGTGTACGGAGAGTTTATAGTCCTTTGTGGGGACCATGTGTGTGAAGTGAAGAGCATGTTGTGGTTTGTTTATGTGCTAAAAAGCTAAGAACAACATAATGAGCTGGTTGTTTTTTTACCAGTGCTATCTTATTAGGATGTCTTCACATGTTAAATATCTCTATTTATGGGTTTACACCATTAAAAACTCCTGCGAAAAGCGGCGGATAATGGTATATGCTAAAGAATAAGAAATGTGCAAGTTTAAACCACTGGAACTGAGCAATAGTAGCAAAGGTAGCTGTGTTTTTGTTCCACATCAACCTCTTTTATAAAAAAAATAAACAAAGTTTCCATGATACGGATGCTTTAAAGGAGCCCTGGGATGTCAAGGTCCCTACAGCACGCTATCAAGCATCAAAAGCAAACTAAAATCTGAAGAGAGCGATACACAGCGTGTCCGCGGTATCAGATCCAGGTGCTGCCTCCCTCCTACACGACTCATTGAGAAAGAGTTTGTTTGTTTTCTTGTATCGTCCGTATCTCTGCTTTAGCAACCAGCAGCCCACAGAAAATTCCAGCATAGTGTAAAGAGCTGCCTTCACGCCGAACTGCATCACAGCAGTGTGTGGATAAGCCCAGGCGGCCGGACCTGCGTGTACCTGGGGGCCAGGCAAATCCTTCCAAGAGCTCCTTAACGGCTAGTGCCGAGCCTGGTTTAGGCATGAGCATGTCTGTGTGTGTGTGTGTGTGTGTGTGTGTGTGTGTGTGTGTGGCATAGGGGATATGGGTGTGTGGCTCCATATCTTTGCGTGTGTTTGTGTGTGTTTCACTTGTAGGTGCACTGGAGGAGCCTAACAGCAGGGCTTCCAGACTGAGGTGGAAACTATGCGAGCGATGCTGTTCTAACAAAGCCCAGAGAGCTGAGGAGAATTCCAGTGTGTAATCACACACGCCTGAAAAAAAACACACAGGCACCGCGTTAGATCACACAAAACTTTCCATGTTCCTTAATGACTGTCAGACAGACAGACGGGACGCTCTTTAAGGGCTTTGTGGAGACGGTTCGCAGTGAGGAACGTCGGTTCAGCCAGCACTGAGTACACACAGCAAGCACGGAGACCTGGAAAACAAAACCATTATCGGCTACGAATGGAAAAGGCTGGAAACTCTGCACCGCTCTGATGAGTATCCCAGCCAGGGGTGGGTAATATAATGAGGCGTTATTGTTATTGTGATCAATTCAGGCACAATATGCTTTTCTAATGGGTGTGGTCAGCATGGGTCATCTACACGTGAAAATAAGCAATTTAGACCATTATGGAAAGCCATCCAGGGTAGAGTAATGGTAAAAACTTCATAGTATGAAGTAGACTTGATGTCTATTTTAACACGTTTCCCTCCTAATCTGAATGACGACTTATCTGGAAAGACACAGAGGAACCCAAAAAGCATCTAAGGAGCTTCAGGCCTTGTTTTTTAGGGATTAGGGATTCTACCACAGGGGAAAAAATTGGGAGAAAATGATGAAAATGTGTTTTTTTGGAAACCAAGACCATCAGACCAGCTGTCAAACATGGTGGTGGAAGTGTGATGGTGTAATGATGTTTTGCTGCCTTGACATAGAAGTGACTTCTTCTGTCTGCCAGACCATCCTGCAGGAGAATATTTACGAGCTGGAGCCCAAGATTTAGTCAATATGTTATTATTAAAGGAGCATCTCATGCTCAATGTGGGTGAATTAAAGCAATTCTACAAAGAAGAGTGAACCAAACTTACGCTAAGGAAAAGATTTTGCCTGATGTTAAAGTTGGCTTTACTTTTATCAGGTGTGATGAATGTGGAATGCTGAATTAAAAACTGTTTTTGTGCATTTTGTCATGTTCTCACATCACATTTTGTATGAAGATCTAAAGCATGTTAGTGAGACAAATGTGCAAAAAACGAGGAAATATGTTTTCCCTATATGCACTGACCATACGTTTAATTATACACTTCCCATAATAGACCCATAATAGAGGCACAATTACAGGTTCTTGCACATTTTATCATAAACATTTTACACAATTTAGCTGTCCATCACCAGAAAACATGATCCTGGAGGAAATCCCTTATGCTTCAACTGCACAGACACAGAGACAACAATATGAACACATACACTACGAGTCAAAAGTTTTAGAACCTCAGGCAGTTCAGTGTCTCATTGTTCATTCTGCAGAAAGTTTTTCCCAACTATGTTGCAGAAGTTCCCTTCAATGTGTGGCACTTCTCTGCTTTCACTCTTCTGTCCAGTTCATCCTAAAGCCGCTTGATGGGGTTGAAGTCTGGATAGTTCTGGACACTCCATGTTTTCCAGCTCATCATCTTGTTCTTTTTTCTGTGGTAGTTCTGACAGAGCTTGGGCTTATATTTATGTCACTATCTCACTGTAGGACGAACCCGACCAACTAGGCACATAACGGAGGAATTGCATGGAGCTACAGAATTATTTCCCATTTCTGGGTAACCTCACCCCCTTTAAACCTCTTGCAGTTAAGCACTGTCCTTTCTACCATTTCATACTATTCAGTGGGCTCGAACTGTTTGAATTTCACTAAAAAAAAGCTTGAAACACTGGGATGTTCTAAAACCTTTGACTGGTAGTGTAATATGAAATCAAATTCTCTACAAATGACTCTGGAAACAAAATGCTGTGGTCAGTCCAATAAGTAAATAAATGCTTTAGCTAAATATATAAAATTACTCTTGAATTAGATAGAGAGAGGGGGAAAGGGCAAAAACAGCCAAGAAAAACAAAATAGCCCTGAAAGAACCACAAAAAGGTTTTGAGGGAGAGCTAAGAGCCTTCTCTGATATTCCTTTTGCTTTTGGTTTCTCTGCTGTTAATTTGTTGTGTTTTAGGAAAATGTGAGCGAGCTTCTGCTGTATTTTTTTCCCCTGCTTGCTAGTATCTCCGGGTACTCTTTGTTGTGAAATCTCTGCAGGTGCTTGATTAAATACGATGAAGCTGTACTTCCACCCCTCGGCACGCTGGCTTTACACACAGTGCAAGTAGCCTCCTTGCTTTTCGGCATTTCCAAACTAAAGTATCTCCAAACGAGCAACATTTCACAATAATGGCTCGCTCAGATTGAAGTTGCAGTAGATTCATGGTACGGGGGCGGTGACGCATCTCCTATTACACAGCGTCCAGTTTAAGGTCCAGCACAGGCTGCGAACTGGAATAAAGAGATCGAGACTGTCCGACCGATATCCGATATCAGATTTACAGCTATATCGGACCTGATACTGATATCATATTGCATCGGGCCAATCTCTACTATTTTTTACACACATCAAAATCACTGCCAGTTTGAGAGTGGACCAACACCCCAGAATATCCTCCAAGTGTTGGTCTGTGGCCAGAAACTGAGCATTGATGAAGTACTAAGGGATGCCTAGATAAGCCTGGTTTCGAATAAAGTGGCCTGAAAGCGTAATATGCTTTTTTTCTGGGTTAAAAAGCCAGTGCTGAGCTCCCTCGTCACTTTTAATCACCACACACACAGGTTTCATTCTGTTCTCCAACAGGAGAACGGTAGGCAACACTCAGGCCTGACACTTCCTCCCCAGCTCACCCTCCACATTTGGCTCCCATTAAAGGGCAAAGCTCGAGCTCTGTGGTTAGTCCCTGTGCGCGAGGCTTTGATGTAAAGTGGGAAATAAAAAGAGTGCATTTTGTTTGGCTTTGTAATAAAAACAATATTTCGCTCCATTGCCATAACCACGCCTCGCATTCCGATGAGCGGTGCCCCTCCGCTAAAGTATGTCGCCCCAAAGCTCCGCGCCTGCGGCACGAGGCTGTAAAAGCAGGACTGAGATCAGATGCAGACAGACATGAAAGATGGGACTGGCTGGAGCGAAGCGTGACACCCCTGTCGAAAGCTAGACGGCTCCACCACACAGGCAATTAATGAACTTCAATGAGGAGACGCACATACGGCACACAGTGAGCGTTTTCTAATGCCATAATGATGACATTTCTATATATTGAGCTTAAAACAAGGTTGGAAAATGATAAAAAATAAGGTTTCTGTTCCAAAACGACATGCCTTTCTCACATATACTCTACTGCCATCTAGTGGTTATATTAACATTGCTCAAAAATTTGAATCAGAAAACTTCAGGGGAAAATGCTAATGTTACAGCTGCACAGACACGCAGAGACACAGAGATGTTAAATATAATATTAAATATTAAGTCTAAATACGTCCAGAAATACACTATGCTATACACAAATGCACCATATATAAGTACAAAATTAGTGACATAAGATATCTCATGATATGGACAGGTAATGCGCCCTCCAGCACTGAAATAGAGTCTCCACCCATTCGCTGCCAAACAGAATTAGCTAATACAAAAATTCCAGTGCAACATGATTTATTTGCGTTTTAAATCATAAATACATCACGTCACCCCCTGATTACACAGTAAGCGGCTCATAATGCCAATAACTCATTCAGCAAGCCCCATATTTATTTGTCAGCTACGTCTTCATTGCCGTCTCCGTTACGAATACTTCTGTGCTGACATTACAACACGATGCCATATCGTCCCAGCGGACCACGCGCTTCCTGATAAGACCCACCAAGGACTTGCTGCAAAGGAGCTTTGCACAAACAGCAAAGTATTTGGGGATGAATGCAGTAATTAAATCGCTTTGCTTCCTTTTTGAACGCTGTCTTTCTCTTTATCATACCTCCACCCACAGTCCATCCAAACAACAGGTCAGTAAGGGCAAAGCTTGAGGTGATTTGCAGGCTTTTTTTTTTTTTTCTAAAGCAACAACCCATCCATGAATGCACCCTTTTAAGGGTGTAATGGAGCAGTAATATTTTACAAGGAACATTTTCTCCTGTCAGAGTATCAGGCATCCCACACAGGCGCCTTCGCCCTGCCAAAAGTTGCTTTATGGACGAGATTTAAAGTGATAGTCTGTTGAAAAAAAAAGCTCATTTACCCTGAATGCAGTTGATCTGCCAAGATGTTTTAATGTGCGAAGACTAATGTAGACAGTAGCCAGCGGAAGCTTATGCAGATCAATTAGCTTAACTCGTCAACCAGAGGCGTCATTGAGGTCTCAAAACATTCAGGGCTTAAGATCAGGGGTCAGTTTGAACTGTCAACTGTAAAATGCTCTCAGAACTCAGAGTGTATCAGTAAACTCTGATTTCAGTAAATATAAACAGTGTAAAACAGTCTAGAACCGGTTTTTAAAAATAAAAGAGAAATGTATTTAACTTTACAATATTTAGCAGTGTTTTGTAGTCCACAAGAAAACATGTCCCTCATACTAACAAGCCTAGACTTAACCTTAAAAGCTGCTAGAAAGCTAAGATTCTACCAAAAAAGAAGTAAAAGCTCTACCAGGGTCCTGTTAGATCACACACATAACACAGGTCAACCGCTCAAATCATCAGAGATAAGTTTCTGTGGGTTCTGTAGAGTTTTTCATGCTGATTTCAAATCTGTGTTTAGTTTTTCCTGAACATACAGTGTTTGTGATGAAGCTAGTTCTATATTGCAAGATAGTTGGTATAATTATCATATAATAATCATATGCTGAGTGTTTTTGAAGAAACAGTGGTAGCTGACTGACACTGATCATTATATCTATGCCACAGTGTGGCCTGTCTGACTTCACCCTGAAAATATTGAAACAATTACTTGATTCACATAATTCAAAAAGTTGATGTGACTGAAAAAACTGAAAGCAGATCTAAAATCAGCATAAAAACTGGTTTAGAAAGGAGTGTTGTGGTTTATGATGATTACATATACACATTTTTTGTTGACCTGGGTTATTAAAAGAGCGCTAAAAACTATAAAAGCATCCATAAAAGTATAAAAGGCTTATCCTTTATTTAGACACTAAAGTCAGCACTCACTCTAAACACAGCTTTTTGTTTTGTACACACTGAGGTTTCCTTTATTTGTATGTTACTCACCTAATATTTACTAAAATGACACTCAATATTTTTTGCTAACAAATACATTTACAGTATTTTCACCATCAGAGTTCCTTTATTAGTCAGAAAATGTCATATTTTTAATTCATAAATGCTGATGTACAAAACGGCACCTAAAATTGTTATAAATATAAGATCACCATGTTACACTTGAGTGTTTCCTCCTATTGTAAGTCTAACCACCCAGCACTCAGCACCACCAGTATATTGATCACCGCCAGATTATCTGGAATCATCTCATAATGTTAGTCACTTTGGATAAAAGTGCCAGCCAAAGGAATGTAATGTCATGTAATCCCCAGAAAGGTTGCCAAAAAAATCGATTCCCAGATAAAAAAAATAGATACTAAAATGTAGTATCGAGTTCAATATCAATTAACACTGGTATCGATACTTAAATGCCAGTTTTGCATCTGCCGGTTCACGGAAATTGGCGGTAGACTACAACAATATTCAACTGGCATTGCAGCGGGCAGCCCCTCCCCGTCTACCAGGAGGACCCAATGTTTACCTGACAGTCCTGTAACTCGGCAGGGGAACAACCTAGTGCCGCGAAATTTTACACGGACCCTCAGCTCTCCCAGGCCTAACGAACGTGGCTGGTGGCGAAGTTCTCCTCCCGCCGCGTCGGCCTCGAGAGCACAGACTTTCTGAGCTGTAACATGCCGGTAGATCTCTATGTGACCATTCCAACGAGCCCTTGTTTTTCCCCTAGCCCACGGTTACCCAAAACCTTCCTGCACTGATCTCTACAGAGGGAAAGAAGTGCAGCAAAATTTTATAGGGAACACTCCTCTGCAAAGAACAGGCTCAACGCACCCACACTTTAATTGTTTTATTAAAAAGTTCCTGTGTTTGTTACTGTGTTTGTATCAAGTATCGAGCACCATCCTTAGTATCAGTATCAAGCATGAAATTTCAGTATTGTGACAGGCCTAATCCCCAAACAAGTGTTAGATATTTAAAGACATTAAGTGCCGAAACAGTTAACGTACTTAAATAACAGTATTTTTCTACTATTTTATAGATTTTTGTTATTGTATTTTATGTCCATATTTGCATTTTTTTCTGTTTCTTTTATTGTGTAACTCCTTTCATTTAACATACAATGCCCTTGGGTACCTTGAAAGGCACTCTAAATAAAATGTATGATTATTATTATTATTATTATTATTATTTGATTGATTCTTATCACCACACAAGTAGTTAACAGGAGTCAGACCTGCACTGTTACAGATTCTCTCAAACTGGGGCAAGAGGATTTAGCCTATTTTAATGAACATTATGTTAATATCAAGGCCTATTAATACAGCACTCAGAAAGCCCAGGCCTAATGACGGCCACCACAAACCACGTGCATCTGCTCAGTAATCTCTAATAGACTAGCTTATGTGGTTTCTGACACTGTATGACATACTATAATCAGCAAATGTGGACAAAATGAGATCACCTAGCTACGAATGCAGCACTAAACATCTTCAGGCCTGAATTTTGTCTTTATGTTTGGAGAATTTGATGAGTGATGGCATTTTCAGGGCTGCTTGGGAGCAGTTAGCTTCCATTACATGCTAGTTTTGTAGTTCCAGCCAGAATTTTGTCAGTACTTTTGTCCATTTGAGTAAAATCAACATGCCATACAGTGTAAGAAACCACATAAGCAGGCCTACTCGGTTCGAAGTGTGTGATGATGCAGGCGTGTGGTGGTGTTGGCTAAGCCAGTGGGTTAGCAACATTAGCCGCGTAGCTCCAGGGCAAAAACTAAGAAGCGAACTTTAGACACTAAGCATGTCTTGGCTGAGTAAGTATGTTTGGTGTAAGATGGTGGGGGGTGGGGGTGTAAATTTGATTTTAGTAGCAGCTGCCATATCTGTAGACACTGCATCATCACCGCCAGCGTCCTGGGAACGCGACACAGCCGACGCTGGGGGGGACGTGCCTGTTTGTTTACCCTGCTGCTATGGAAACTGTAGCGTCCCGCCCAGACGTGTGTTAACTGGCGTCAGGGAGGGGGGAGCCCAGCAAATACCCCGCAAGACTGGCTCAAGTCCCCGCAGTCTGACCACATTTGATGATGCCAAGAGAGCAGATCTACAGCACTGTGCAAAAGTCTTAAGTCCTCTTTGATTCATTTAACTGGTGCAAAAATACAAATTGATGCTTCTCAAACCGTCTTATCTTTGTCATCCTTAGTAGACTTAATTCAAGAAATGGGAACAAAAGTGCCTAAAGATACAAGGAGCCTAGATAAAGGAGTTCTAACCACTCAGCATTCAGCACTACCAGTATACTGATCACCGCCTGATCATCTGGAATCATCTGCTCCTGTTTCTTCTCTGGTTCAGGACTTCAGTTAGATGTTCTTTGTTCTGCTTGAATGACTCATATGTAGGTCACTGTGTGTCTTAACGTCTAAAATATAAACAATATAGAGATGTTGGAAAAATGGATTTGGGTACACAGACCTACACAAACATTATGAGAGCTCAGGGGAAAAATACAAGAGCAAGCATCTTCATTCTGATCTGTCCCTCTTATCTCGCCTAAAGTCATTTGGTCGATGCTTTTTATTGTTCACATTTAGTTCATCATTTAGTTTAATTGAATTGCTTTGTGTTCGTTCAGCTCCTGGACTCACTACGAAACCACCTCCTTCATTTTGCCCCTTAAAATGACCATTTTGACCTTAATGTCCAGGAAATTAAGGAAAAGTAAGGGAGGAATGCACAGATTACCATTGATTAAGGGGTAAAATAACTGAATTTTCTCCCTACATTTAAAAAATTTCCCTTAAGTAATAGAACTTCTTGAATTAATGCCTTCACTTTGCACTCTTGCACATATCTGCTGCTAAACTACAGTACTGGTCAAATACCGTACTTATCCTCAATGTAGCCATTGTCATTTGCATTAACATTGTCTTGTCCTGTCTCGTTTAGTGTTATTGTTGCTCTTGTTCTGTCCTGTTTTGCACTTGTCAATCAATCAATCAATCAATCAATCAATCAATCGATCAATCAATCAATCAATCAATCGTATCAATGGTAGAAATTATCTACTTCTTGACTTGACTTGACTTATGTGTAAGATTAAGGGGTTTCACACTCATGCCTTAAATCCAATTTTAAGGTAAAATGAGGGGGTCGGCCACTTAATTCAAATGAAGTGGTTTGGTGTATTTCCAGGGGTAAAAAGTTAGGATTAAGCACATTTTAAGTACATTGTGTTTCGTAGTGACTGCATTACTGCTGCTCACAGCTCTCGTATTAGAGCTCAAATGTTTTTTAATGTTATTTAATGGGGTTTTCTTTTTCGTTTTTAACATGAAAAGACCTCAGGCAGAGAACAGAGCCTAATTCATTTCAGTCCCCAAGCACTTCAGTCCCACTGCCCTTCTCCGCACTCTGAAGTAACACATGGCACGTGTTCTCAATGCTGGTGGCATCTCCACCCCATCAGCCCTACAGAGAACACGGCAAATTCTCCAGGGGCTTAAATCACACATATGAGGTTTACTGCTCAGAGCGTACATAAGACAGAGGAGCCATTCACAGGCTGTTCCCACACAAACACAGGCTTTAACACACACAGCCATACACACACTACAGCATGGACATATAGAGATACCTAATAAAGACCTAAACGTCACAGTACAGGTCGTCGTGGCCTATGAAGTACCTGGTTTAACTCTAAGGACCCCCAAAAGACCATAAATGATATTCATTGGGCTGTGGTTTATTCTCAGCACAGCAATGACACTGACATGGTAGAGTGTGTGTGTGTGTGTGTGTGTGTGTGTGTGTGTGTGTGTGTGTTTGCATGTATAGAGTGGATCACACAGCAGGGCAGCCGGAGTGTCACCCTAAAAATATCCAGACAACTGTGTCCTGTGGCCAGAAACTGAACACTGATGAAGCACTAAAGGACGACCAACACAAATGAATAACCATCATCAGTAACTTAACATCTGCAAGTTGGGTCAAGAGGTAACACATCTAACAGAGTGGACACAGTGAGTGGACACAAACACACACACACACACACACACACACACACACACATACACACACACCATACACACAAACGACACAGAGAAACAGATCTGTAACTGTGCTCCTATAGTCCTGTGCAAAAGTCTTGAGCCCCTCATTTCTTCATATTTTGCTTCCAAAGAACCAGACCTTCTTGTAATTTAATGTGGTCTTGAGGAACAGTTCTCCAGGCTTCCTGAAGGACTTTCAAAATATCTCATTTCCAGTCCAGTCCCTGAACCTGTCCAGATGATCAGGCAGTGATCAGTATACTGGTGGTGCTGAATGCTGAGTGGTTGGAGCTCCTTTAGGCGTTTTACTGCCTGTTGCGGAAAAACATTTGTTCCCATTTATTTCATTTAATCTTCTCAATATGCCAAAGATAAGACAGAAAATAGTATTTTTGCACCAACAAAACAATTCAAAGCCAAATATAAAGAAATAAGAAGGGATCTCAAGATTTTTGGACAGTACTGTATATGGTCGGTGGAGCTCATAAAACGGACAGGGTGTTTAGATACAAGGCAAGTTTATGTAATAAAGTGCTTTTTGCGGTGTATTTAAGGGCATTTCATCAGGAAAGAAGATTTGGCACTAAAACTGGATTGATACCAAAGAAGACAGTGATTTCAAACACCCAGGAATGTACATTCATAAAGGATGGAGGAACACACACATGGACATACAACACGGATCATTTATGTGGTATACCGTCTCTCTCTCTCTCTCACACACACACACTCCTATTAATCAAGCCCTCAGGTAAGTTATAGTAGCTCTATCACAAGCTCCGACCTGACTTTCTCTATCTCTCTGTGTTGCTCTCTCTCTCTGTCTCTCCATCTATCTATCTCTCGCTTTCTCTCTCTCATTGTCTCTGTCTCTCTCACTCTCTTTCTCTCTCTCTCTCTCTCTCTCTCTCTCTGAGTCTAAAGCAGCTGCCAGATTAAGACCATAAAGAGTGATCCATTTCACTCCGTCTCTCCAGTAGCTCTCTGGGTGGTCTTGCCGCTCAAGTAAAGTCATCAAAGAGTAAAGAAACCCTTCTCTCTGGTCACACTCACTATCAGCTTACTATCAGAACTAAAGCACACAGCAGCTGTCCAAAAACATCACGGCAGCTCGGCTGGATTCAACCAGCGCACACAAAGAGCTTCAGCACACATGTTTCTGCGCAGCGAACCCTCTGAAGAGCTTTTAGATGTACAGAGTCGAAAGAGGAGTAAAGCTGAATCATAAATGTTGCTTTAGTGTGGGAAAGACGCTGCCGTGGGAAAACGTGTTCTTCCCTTCTTACTTCATTAATCAAAAAAAGACAAAAAAATGATTTACAACACAAGCTCAAATCAAAACTGACATACTGTATGAATAAAAAAATACATACAGTACAGATGAATTTAAAGGCACTCAAATGGTGAACTAAAAAGAATACTGAGTGTATTTCTAGTAAATATTAAGTGTATTTATATATAACTCATGAAGGACTAGAGGACCAAAACTGTGCCAAACATATACAACTTTATATCTGGAAGGTGGACAAACAAGTAAAATGTGTGTAATAGAGACACACCTGCGCGCATACACACACACACACGTGTGCACATACACAAACGCACACACACACACACACACACGCGTGCACATACACAAGCGTGCACACACACACACACACACACACACACACACACACACACACTCCCCTTGAGCAGTTGTTAGATTAAATGCCAAATAGATGAATCTCTCTCTCTCTTTCTCTCTCTCTCTCCCTCTCCCTCTTTCTCTCACCCTCCCTCTCTCTCCCTCTCCCTCTTTCTCTCACCCCCCCCTCTCTCCCTCTCTCTCTATCTCTCTCCCCCTGTCTCTCTGTCTCTCTCTCCCCCCCTCTCCCTCTCTCTGCCCTGCCCTGCCTCTCTGTCCTCTGAATAATATAAGATTGATTTTTCTTCTCATCTGCTCTTCTCTTGTCGATAAGATGAATTTTCCGAGACATCTGACCGTGTTATGTAATAGCTTTCTGGTTCCACTCACCTTCACTGTGAACAGTGCTGACAGTAGAACAGAAAATCAAACTACCTTAACGTATTTAATAAATATAAATGAATTAAGACAGGAGCCCTTTAGCTAGCCCATGAGTGTACTTTTAATGATAGCTTACACTACAACACACCCAGAAAAAGGTACTCAACCGCCCTGGGGTGGTTCTCTTAAGGAGACGTCTTTAGCTGAGGAATTTAACAGCACACTTTTCAAATGAAATAACCATTTTATCACAGTTAACTTTTGTTTTTCTTTATTATAAAGTCTTACAAATAAGACTGTTTAACGTTAAAATGTGATGCTGTTGTACCTTTAAAATGAATCTAAGGCTCATCTCTGCATCTTAAGGACCACATTGCATGTTTGATGGCACTTTTACATTGGCTTAGCCATAGGGTGTTTTCTCATATAGTCCTCTTTAAAGGGGCTGAAATTCACATCACTACAAATAAGCAAAAGTAATGTTAGAGTTTCTCCACCAGAGGGCAGACTAAACCCAAAGATCCTAACCTGCTCACTGCTCCTCGGAGCTCAGTACTTCTAGATCTGCAGCCCATGGCCTGCACCAGCAAATCTGACCCGCATGTGGATCCACCTGACCACGAGGTCAGTCAGATTAAAGAGGAGTTTAATTCAGTTTAATCCCTGGTCTGGGGTCAGTGTTAAAGGACCTCAGTGTAACTCTGCTGGAGCAGACAGGTTTGAGAGAACAGCAGCGCTGCTCTGACTGAGGGTCCTTCAGACAAGGCAACGCTGAGAGGTGGGGGCGTGGGTGAGGTCACGAGGTCACAGTACTGAGTACAGACTGTTGGGTCACAGTTATAGTTCTGTCCACTAGTTCTGTGTGTTTCTTACATCATTCACCCTCTTCCATCATTTTCCTTTCTGTCCGTTTCTTTTTTGCTTGCTTTCTCATTTTCTCTCAGTCTCCCTAATCTGCCTCTCAGTCTGTCTCTCTCACACACCCTCTTTTCTCTCTCTCTCCCTCTCTCTGTCTCTCTCGACTGATCAAATCCAGAATCCTGATTTGAACTTTTACAAGAGTGTGGGGGAACTGATCAGGTTTGAAGACGTCTGGTGTTGTGAAGGTGCTCCATGTTTCTGTTATTGATGGGGAACTGAGTTTTATATCAGAATTTATATCATGAACATTCCATACACTCACTGTTTACTGTCATGTTTTACCCAAATAAATAAATAAATATCTATTTATTTACATGCTTTTACTATTTATATATCCACTGAGTTATGTCATTGATTAGTGGGTCATAACTTAAATGTCTGAGTTATGTAAATAAAGGAGTGTTAAAGTCAAAAGAAGTGTCTCTTCTCTCTCTCTTTCTCCCTCTCTTCTTTCTGGGTCTTCTCTGATCGCTCCCTCTTTCTCTCTGATCTCTCCCCTCTCCCTCTGTCTCTCCCTCTCCCTCTGTCTCTCTCTTTCTCTCAGTTTCTCTCTTTGTTTTCTCATGTTCCCTTTTTTTCAGGCTCTCAGCCTTTCTTGCTTGTGCCTTTTCTATCAGTCTGTCTCTTTCTCTTCTCTCTCTCTTTCTCAGTCCTGGTTAATCTGACAGATCGTTCAATAGAAGTGATGAAACTTTCAGTCAGTGTCTGAGAACTCTGGGTCAGAGTCTACTGAGAGAGACTCAAATCACACACACACACACACACACACACACACACACACACACACACACGCTTGTGTGTATATATTTATATATGTACATGGTCCTTTAGTTACTGTTCCCTACAATATAACACTATATAGAACACTTAGTCACACGTTCCTTAGTCACTGTTCCTCTAGTCACTGTTCCTTACATCGGAAAACTATATAGATCTATATACTGTTTCTTCAATATATATAACACCAGACCATTATGCTGCTTTATGTCCTACCATTAATAAATTAATTACATTTATTCCTTACATTTTAGACAATTTTAGACCCCTATAATGCATGGTGTTCTATAGAGGGTTCCAATGTAGAGAATAGTGATCAGAGGGTCATTTCTGTTCCCTATAATAGTTTTCTATATAGAGTTCAAAGGTAGATAATAGTGATAAGGGGACAACTTTAGACCCCTATAACAAATGGTGTTCTATATAGAGTTCCAAAATGGAGAACAGTGACTAAGGGACTATTTATACTTCCAACAACAGTGTTCCATATTGTGTTCTAATGTAAGGCATATCGATTAAAAGTTCATTTATAGTTCCTATGATAGACTACATGGTCTATATAATGTTCTAATGTAGTGAATAGTGATTAGAGAGCTATTTATGTTCTCTATATTTTGTTCCAGTGTAGACAGAGTAGTGATTAGGGGACCAATTCTGTTCCCCATAATAGTGTTTTATATAGTATGAAAGAGTTGTGGGTGTCGGGAACCCCCACTTTACAGTATGATCAGTACAGAACAGGAGTGATAATGAAATACAGATAAAGCCTCCCACTGCTGCAGAGTGGAGGGTGGGCTGCATGGATTTCCTGCCAGACTGACCATCCCCATGGGTGGGGGGTGATGAAGGTGAGGATAAGAGTGGCTGTCTCTGGATAATTGGACTCCAGGCTCTCTCCCTGCTGAGAGAAACAGCAGCCTTACTGTGGACACTCAGGGAGAGAGAGAGACTGTAATGAAAGCCTAAGGTAGGTGTAGGTGTGTGTGTGTGTGTGTGTGTGTGTGTGTGTGTGTGCGCGCATGGGGTGAGGGTGGTCTTCCTTCGAAACAGGGCTAAAAGTTTTCACCACTTTGACAGCACGTCCTTGGCTCTAGGTGAAAGCTCCACACAGGCTTTAGCCACGATACAGACTCTAGAAGAGCGTAAATATTGGGTGGCATAAGAAAATATTAGAAAGAAATTGCTTCTACACACTTAATTCACTTTCACAGACAGCATTAAATGCATATTTCGCTTAAATGCTGATTTAATGGATTTTGTACGATGGAAATCTCGAAAGGATCATAAATGTCAAGTCTAGTTTCTCTACATAGACCAGAATCACATGAAGGTCATTTAATGTGCTGTACAGAATAGAATAAGAATAAACAGCATAAAAAGAGCAGGAGATAAAAAAAAAAAGAACAAATAAAGGAATACATAGAAAATAAAAAAAGATCAAAAGCGTGACTGAAGTGCAGAAATACAGCCATGGAAGAAAGAGACCTTTTTTCTGCTTATTGCATTTGTAATATGTAGGAGTGTGTATGTAGGAGTGTGTATGTAGGAGTGTGTATGTAGGAGTGTGTATGTAAGAGCGTGCAAAATGTGCAGGTCACTGTTGTTTTATACACTATTGACCAAAATATAACAATAACGCATATAAATTATTTCTTATACCTTACACAACACTCTTACATTATTTTACAACTGCAGTGTGTGTGTTTGTGATTCTATTTCATCCATCAGAAACTGAATCAGGAGTGAAGCTGCTGGAATACAGACCATAGAAAAGCTGCAACACAAACACTACTGCACTCACAACACATACGGAGGCGTTTCTTATTTTTTACACAGCTCACACTGCAGTAGTTCAGAAAAGAATAGCAACCTGTGCATTTTACACACACACACACACACACACACACACACAC
>JBBJLR010145593.1:0-15834 GCA_037577145.1 Brachypetersius gabonensis
GTGGTGAAGTTGTCCTGTGCCCTTAGCAGAAAAACAACCCCAAAGCAAAATGTTTCCACCTCCATGCTTGACGGTGGGTGAGGATGGTGTTTTGGGGGTCATAGGCAGCATTTTTCTTTCTCCAAACACGGAGAGTTGAGTTAATGGCAAAGAGCTCAGATCTTTCTAAGGAACCATTTATTTTACGATAGCACTTGAAAAAGAAATATCCACTGAAACTGATAACAGATTACTTGTCTAAGCGTAGGCCTGCTGTCAGGATGATCAATCCTTGGCTTTAGCGCCCAGGAGAGCACAACTGGCCTTGCTCTCTCTGGGCAGGTAGGATGGCCACCCCCATCACTGATGTAACAGGCAGGTAGCTTTCTCCTTCAGACATCCTGAATGCTGCTCAATGACACTGTGTTAGCAGAGTATGAAAATACTGGCCCTCACCCTCCATTCATGGTAGCCTTCTTTGACACTGGAATCCATCTCCTCCTGGCCTCCTGGGGCAGATTGTCCAAAACATCACTTTAAATAACCTCAGTGCGCAGGTATCTGTCACTTTCCCAAACAAGAGTCTGTTTACTAAAGTAAACACTGTGCTTCACACCCTACAGTCACCAGAGAACTGAAGCAGGAACAGAAGTCACTGTTCCTCATCAAAATGGGGGAAAATGGCATAATAACTATGAAAAATAAGTAAAATGACAACTCTAGTCTTCTATTGGTTATAAAACACACACCGGCCGCAGATGTGTGAGAGGTTTTCAGAGGCCAAGCGGCTGAGTGTTCGTGTGTGTGTGTGTGTAAGGGAATCAACTTTGCGTGCCCTCCAACCCCACGTTTCTCAGGGCAGTAGGGGTGAGGTGGGGGTCAGGGGGTGTGTCATGGGGGCGGTGTCCCCTTGGCCTCCTTAATGATGAGCGATGTCCTCCAATTACAGACGCTGACAGTCGCTAAAGTGGCCAGTCATTAATCACACGCCTGCCGCCGCTGCAGCGCACAAAAATCACACTTTGATTTATGATTCTTCCATCTCTACTATTCCTTTCTCTCCATACCTCTCTTTCACCCTCGCTCTCTCTTTATTTCTCTCTCACTCTTCTTGTCTCTCACCTTTGGTCATGCTCTAGCGTTTGTGCTTGGCAGACTTCTGGAATCATGGCTTTTCTAGGCAATGATAAATCAATAAGAACTGGCTGAGCCGGGAGGGGGGTGGGCGTGACCTTTCACGTACAGAAAAATATCATCACATATTGAGTAACAGCCAGGACACTAAAGACATTACATCAGTGATACATGTCTAATTAGCACTCATTGCTCTCATTGTGCTCCGTATGAGACCAGAAAACAATGACACTACAGATTTTTAAAGCCGGAATGTTTTGCTCACACGAGTAACCTGTCATTGAAAGTTCAGATGTAACTGAGATGAAAATTGTACTTATTTACAGTAATACACTATTTATATTTGGCTTATATTTAACAAAACCAGCACACTTCCATTTGTACTGCAAACAATACCTTTTTTCTGCAGTTTGATCTCTTGTCCACAAAAAACAGCAGTTTTAGGCGAGAGTGGAAATGTTTAAGCCTCTATTTTTTTGCATTAAAAGGTGAAAAGATTGAAGAAAGCACTGCTGATCGGTTTTGGTGACAGTGATGCTACACATTCATTTAGTTTTGCCTATCATAGGACTTAAATGACTTCTTTTAGAGTTTACTTACTTCCCCAAACATAGTTACTGCATGTTCCTTTGGTTTATATGTTGCTCTATTATAGTGTCTGTATATTTCAGGCTTTTTGAGAGCAATGCAGATCTGTACACCCCAAATTTAGAAGACAGGGTGAGTGTTCTTTGTTTGGAAAGAGAAATAATACTTTTAATATCTTTTCTTAATCAATATTTTTTTGCTGACTACAACTTATCATCTTAGTCAAAGTAAAAAAATTAAAATAAATAATCAATAAAAATATATTACTGTCCTTATACTTTAGAGTGCAGTTGCTTACTTGGGAATAGCTTAAGCTGCAAGAGGCAAATACACAGAGAGTATAGTATATAGTAAATAGTATATTTCTATTTGTATAAAAATGTTTAGTATCTCCAAAAACAGAAACAAATCCTAACTTTGCCATTAGTTAATATAACAAGATGTTGTTAAAGTGTTTACACCGTTCAAAAACCAGATACAGCAACAAATTAAAACAAAAAAAGGAATTATGAGAAATGTATCTGGTACACTGTTTTTAACTCTATTTCCCCAAGAGTTCAAACATCTATTGCACAACTTCAGAATAACTAATGAATTATAGTGTATTTAGATAAAATGTAAAAACTGGGCTCTGTACAAGAACTGACGAAATATATGATGACAGGTGTCACAATGCAGCACTGTCTGTTATCTACAACTTTTTGACCACTATAAATATACCTTTTAGACACTGAATGGAAAATCTTTCTATTGAAGTAGAGAAACCTGGGACTTTGTATATAAACAGACTAAATAAACACATTTTTTACAACAAACACAGAGTACACTAGAGACCCATTCATGCAAAAGGAGTCCAGACGTGTTAGGGACACAGAAACTTTACTTTCTCCAAAGGTTCCAACATTATTGCCCCTTTAGTGAACCAAACCATGAGAGTGAGAAAGCAAAACTACTTACGTAATCAGACTCAGCCTTGGAGTCGTAGTACTGAATATCACTCTCCTGAAAGAAAGAACAGATAAATGTAATCATTATAACAGTGAAGAATAAATATCAGTGTCCAGGCGTTCTGTATGCAAGTGTTTTACATGAGCGTGTTTTAATGTAATTCTGTTTTCTAAGTGACTGTAGGACTGTGACTGCGCTGCTGCTATGTTGGCCAAATCTCCCTTGCAAAGAGAACTGTGATCTCAGTTTTGATCCCAGTCTCTGCCCCACACTGCCCGCAGATCTGCAGTACAAATGTAGAAATGTGGTGCCTGCATGCAGGGCGGCTCCTCGGATGCTCTTGGTTTTCAGTGCTCCCTAATGAAACACTGTGGTAATGAAATAATGACCCTGCCCTGGAGCTGCTCTTACGAGACAGAAACGGTAATCGCTCTTAATGTCGCTTGTCATTCGGTGTGATTTCGTGTGTGGCGCGCCGCGCATTTTTTGATTCGCCGAGCGAGAGATTTATTTTTGTTAAACAGATTAGCGTTCAGAGTCCGGGACGGTTTGGTAACCGCTCGAGGTGAAGCGAGAGAACGTGATCAGAGAGCGGAAACAACTGCAGAACCGCATGGTGATCTGAGGAGAAGCTTCCAGATGCCACTCTGTTATCAAGACAGTGTTAAATAACATGTCCATTACCTTCAACTGGCCAGAACAAAAAGTAGTCATAACTGACAAAAGTAGTACTGTAGTACTTTATAGCTTATTTAGTTCATTGGAGTGTAAGTCATTCAACCTTTCAGCAGAATTAGGTACTTACAAAGTCATTCAGAGTCGTTTGATGTGAAAAACAGGTTTCCAATGAAACCTGCTGAGTCAGAACGGTTTATAGAGGTAGCGAATGGAACCAGACATCTGAAGAGCTAAATGCCTCTAAAAGCTTCTTCACAGGAAGTCATTTCATTAAAACATATCGGGTCTAAAACATATCCTATAAATTCATTAGTGGTGAAGAGGTACAATACCAAGGAAGCAATATATATACATTTTTTCCATATTTTTTTCCACAATCATACTATTATCAACATCGCATGGAAAATTCAGAAAACGTGTAGTTCCACTGATGGGTTTGGATAATAAACATATGTCTATGTGTCACAGATATCATAGAAAATTCAATACACTAACTCTGTTTACCTCTTGCCAGCTGAATTATGCAGAAATTTATTTGAAAAATTCTCATGAAATAACACAATGTCTACTGCCCAACATTCATTTTTGGTCAGTAGACTCCAGGTTACATAAAGCATTTATGTGGTGAAAAATCAAATGTATGTTTCTGCACTGGAGATGTGAGGCTAATGCAGCTAACCAATTATGGAAGCTCATGTGGCTAAATCCACACATTCTTGTCTCAAACTGTGCTGAGGTGTCAACTGATCTCTAATAGACTTACTTGTGTGGTTTCTGAGCCTGTATAGCACACTGTTATACAAAAAAAAACATGTGTCTAAAGCTTCAACAGCCAAGCTTTCTAAAGGCTTCTATTACTGTATGTAATTTTAATGTAATTTTGTTTACAGATAACAGTGTCATACACTGTCAGAATCCACTTAAGCATGTCTGTTTGAGATCACTTAACAACTTGCCACACAGTCTGATTATTTAGGCCAGGCCTATTCAACACATGCGGCCCTTTTGGATTTTTTTATGGCCTTTAATTCCTGTGATATAATAAAGCAATGCGATTTGGAAGATGATTGGCTGGTGGTCCCCCGCTACTGTATCTTAATCTACTCTGTAGTTTTAGCTTGTGATGTATCTACTCTAACGACTTTAACGTTCAGAGTTGTCGTTTAGAACCGTTGCTAGACCCCTGTACCCCCACCCCCATAAACGGAGCCGTTGCTAGACCCCTGTCCCCCCCCCCGGAGAGCACTATATTCTGTGGCCCCCGAACCCCCAGTGACTTTCGTATTCGGCCTGCTTGCTATTGTAGTTGAATAGCCCTGATTTAGGCCAAAGCTACCTAGTGCACTTAAGCTTACATTACTTGTTAGCTACATTAGCCTCGTCACTTCAGTGGAGAACCTTCAGAAGCAAACATGTCTTGGCTGATTGTCAAGTCAAGTCAAGTCAGAAAAATAGGAAGATGACCAAAAGTGCTGTACAAAGTTAAACAATGTTTGACAAAAGAAACACAACCCATCCGTTACTCTCATAATCAACAGAAAACAATTAAGTCTTTAAATGTTATTTAAAGATATCAATGGAGGGAGAAGACCTAATATCAAAAGGCAGATCATTCTAAAGCTGGGGGACTGAGAAAGCTGTGTTTGGGTAAGAGGGAAAACTGCAAACCTGCATATTTCATGTTGAACAATCATATTAAAACCAGTCTACTTTGTTGTTAAAGTAGCAACTAACTGGTGTACATAAAATTCCATTACTTGTTAGTTACACTGGCCTCGTTGCTTCAGCTGAGAAAATGCCGAAAAAAAACCGTCTTGGCTGATTGAATTTGCAGGGAAAATTGCAAATCTGATTTCTTGTTGAACTACCTTATTAAAACCCCAATCTCAGTAGGGTTTGTTATCCATCATTCAGAAAGGTTTCAGTCTGTGCCTGAATGACTCTGCAATGCTCAAGCTGATGTTCTACTCCTCTCTGAAACGTCCTTGACTCAATTCGTCTTACATTTCTGCCGTAATTAGCACAAAAAGGCCAACAGTAACAAAACAAAGAAAAGGCGGGCGGCGTTGCAGTGAGGTCCCCGTTCCGTGCGGCATGTGATCTCTAAGTATAGCATTAGGCAACCACTTCGCCACTCGTGTGTGTTGTGCGCTGAAGTTTAAACGGAGGTTGAGAGTGGCATATCCATCTAGTCTAATGCCAGCACAGTCGCGCACAGCGGTTCCCCGCTGGCTGATCTCTGCAGGCGGCCTGGAGCTTTTCTCTTCCCTCTCTCCTCCTCTCCTCCTCTCCTCCCTCCTTCATATCCCCTGCGGAGGACAGGCTCTCAAGGGAAACAGAGCTAAGCGTGAGATTTGAGGTTCAGTACTTTTATTTGGTCCATTTTTCTATGCCTCAATAAAAGGGGATAAAATTGTCTGATAAATACTGTAAATGTGAAATTGACCATTCTGTCATACATGAATACACCACAGCACACAGTATGAAATTCTTTCTCTGTGTTAAACCCATTTACCAAGTGAAGCACTGGCAGCCAGTAACATGGCGCTCGGGGAGCAGTGTGTGGGGATGGTACCTTGCTCAAGGGAAACTCAGAGGTGCTTGGCAGACTTGGGAATCGAACCTGCAATTTCCTGATCGCAGGGTGAATGCCCCAACCACTAGGCTACCAGCTAATGTAAATGTAATACTGATCTATGTAAATGAGCTTGCTTCTGCACGGCTGTTTTTCCTTAGGCTGCTTTCAAAAAGCGGTTCAGACTAGTGCACTTCAGCAGGGATGGGCAGGGCTGGGCTGATATAGGCTGATTAGGAAGCTATGTGGACAACACAGAAATGAAAAATTTTTAAAAAGTGGTTTTGAAGCTCTGTATGTGGACTAAACACGGTTTGAAACTTAAACACAAAATGCTATTAAACTCTTTAATTTATACTTCATCAGGGATGGGCGGGGCTGTTATTTGGTAATGCTTCAGTTTTTATGACATCACAAAAATAAATACAAAACAGTAATTTTTCAGCTCTGTATGTGGATTATGTGGGCTAAAACTTTAGCAATGTACACAAAACATATTAAACTTATTAAAACGGCAATGAAGTTGAGATTTCCATTATATTGACCCTTTAAAGTTTAATTCTGCCAATGTAGGTTAAGCTGCACATCATTTTACAATTCCTTTATAATTTAAGTTGCTCTAATAAAGCTAAACTCCTTATTAATTGGCTTTGAAGGATCTATCGTTGAACATGGATCCTGGATTCACAGGAATGCAAATATTACAACCGGCTGCTGGCCTGTTTTAATTTTTTACTTTAAAATTAATTCCACATTGCAAACATCAGGACAGCTTGCCAACTTCTGGAACCAGGTTGGACAGTGTCCGTTAACATCTCCTTTACAACAGTAGAGTAATTACATTGATCTGGGATGAATTAGTCTTAACCTTTTAAGGCCAACACAAAAAGATTCAGTCAATCCATTTTCCCCCTTTATAAACGTGGGATAAGTTTGATAAGTGTTATAAAATATTTATTTATGTCACAAACCACAAACCAAATATTTATTTATGTCGCAAGCAAATATAGGAAAAGCAATATGAATTATTCCCCTTTAATTAAGCAAATCAATAATCAGTGCTTACTGATCTGAGACCTGTCCCGAATGAGCTCATATACTCGCAAGCCTCTTTTACACAACACACAGAAAGCTACGTTTAAAAAAAAGATACCAGTAACTGAAAGTAACCAATACCAGTCAGTTAGCAGTGCCTAATCTGAACTCACAGATTGGATCTCTCGCTCTCTTTGTCTCTCTCTCTCTTTCTCTGCCATCACTCTGGTACTCTCCTTCTCTGTCTCTGTATATCTGTCTCTCTCTCTCGCTCTGTCTGTCTCTCTCTCTCGCCCTCTTTCTCTCTCTCTCTCTGTATATCTGTCTCTCTCTCTCTCTCTCGCTCTCTGTCTGTCTCTCTCTGTCTCTCTCCCTCTTTCTCTGCCATCACTCTGGTACTCTCCTTCTCTGTCTCTGTATATCTGTCTCTCTCTGTCTATCTCTCTCTCTCTCCCTCTTTCTCTCTTTCTCTGTATATCTGTCTCTCTCTCTCTCGCTCTCTGTCTGTCTCTCTCTGTCTCTCTCCCTCTTTCTCTCTGGCTCCACACCAGCGGTCCCTCATGCTGCTGTTGTAAGCACACCGGATCGTGATGTCACTGTGATGACAGCAGTGTGTGAGCTGGTCAGGAGAGCTGGACGAGCACACAGCAACTCTCACACATCTCTCCCCTAATCTCTCTCTCTCTCTCTCTCTCTCACTCTCACTCTCACTCTCACTCTCACTCTCACTCTCACTCTCTCACTCTCTCACTCTCTCACACACACACACACACACACACACACATAAATACACACCAAACGCTTTTCTTAATGCAAGAGAAAGTGAGTGAGAGAGATAGACATAGAGAGAAAGTAAGAGAGAAAGAAAGAGAGAAAGAAAGAGACAAAAAAACAAGTAGAGAGAAAGAGGAGAGAAAAAGAAAAGGGCAGACAGAGAGAAAAGACAAAGAAAGATACAGATCTCTCAGTGGGCACAATGTGAATCCCCTCACTCTCCATCCTATTAACCAAACACACACACACACACACACACACACACACACACACACACACACACACAAACACACACCCAACACACATACCCAAAGCAGGGATGCAGTGGGAAGGCAGGCAGAAAGAGAAATAATGACAAGAGAGACAAGAGAGTGCTTGGTAAGGGAACAGAGAGGGAGAGAGGGAGGGAGAAAGAGAGCGAGAGAGAGAGAGAGAGGGAAAGAGAGAGAGGGAGGGAGAGAGAGAGTGATGAGAGAGAGAGAGAGAGAGAGAGAGGGAGAGAGAGAGGTGGAGAGAGGGAGAGGAAGAGATGGAGAGAGAGAGTGAGGGAGAGAGAGGATGGGAGAGTATGCTATTAATAGAAGCTTGTCTGCAGAGACCATCCTTCTGGCAACACTGTGGATGTTTCTTGTGAGGCCAGTGGGTGCAGTGTGTGTGTGTGTGCATTTGTGCGTGTGTGTGTTCTGACTCTGCTCTCCTGTGTAAACGAGTTGTGCTGACTGCTGTCTTCCTCCATCAACGACTCCTTCTAGAACATACATCCTGCACCATACCAAACACCACACGAAACCATACCAAACACCACCACTCACACCACCACACAATACCAAACATCACCCCACATTACCACACCAACCAAACCCTATTGAATATCAGAGCACAACACCAAACCCTACCAAACATCACCACACACCATCACACCAAACCATACCAAACATCTCCACACCAAACTAAACCCGAATAAACATCACCACACATCACCAAACCAAACCCTAATGAACATCATGCACCATCACAACAAACATCGCCATGGATCACACCACCAAATGTCACCACATATCAACATACTACCATGCCACACCTGACATCTCTATACCACACCACACATCACTACACAGCATAGCCCATGCCACACATCACACCACATCGTCACACATCAACTGCTTACACTATTCCTTTAAGGTGCTCCTTTTACTGACACAGGCAATCAGCTATACACATTCGGAGTAACTTCTATAGGAAAGTATTGCCAACAGAATAGGGCGTTGATCCTAATAAAGTAGCTGGTGTGCGTGCGTGTGTGCGTGTGTGTGTGTGTGTGTGTGTGTGTGTGTGTGTGTGTTTGTGTGACAGAATGGTCTAAACCACAGCAGCAGTACATGCAGTGTTAATGGGCCCACTTGGTCTGGATAGATTAGAAAATGAATTGTCTCAATACAGACACCAGCTCTTCAGGCAGCTGCATGCTGGAATTATGTAAGGGTGATCAAATGACTCAGCAAACACAGAGGACACACATACACACACACACACACACACACACACACACACACACACACACACACACACACACAGAGAAGTATGTATCCTTGGTCACTCTGTCCCACTGTATGCCCCTGGGCTGTGGCGCCATCTGCTGCGGCTGGTCTCTGTCTTTCTCTGCTGGTCTCTCTCAGGGCTTTAGGTTAAGTACACATTTACTAACACTAGAAATTAACCAGCCTGAGTGCAAGCAGGCTTAGATACACACAAAGACACACACATGCACACACACACACCCCGCATGGCCCACCGATAAACTCCAACGTGTGAACATATGCACACAGTGTTATCAGTGAACAGAATCGACCGCAACACCCCCAGTGTTATCATCTGGAATCGACCCCCAGCTCGTTTCCAGATGATAAGCAGACGAGGTCATATGACCAGCGTCCACGCTCCTCCATTCTCATCTTAGCCAGGCCACTGCAGGTTAGCTCACTGTGCTGTTGCCATAGAAACAGTCACCTCTGCTCCAGATCCTAGTGTGTATTTGTCCTCACAGCGTCCATGCGCTCACATTTTCTCTGCAAGCCGAAATGCTGAAGGACAAGCTCCGGCCTGCAGCTCTGAAATCCTGACCCACAGTGCCAAGCTTCAGGTCACACACAACACTGAGGTAAGTAAGAGCCACAGTAAGGTGGATATAAATACTGTATATAAATAAAGGCTAAGTAATTGAGTAGTTAACACACATAGTGGGAGTTGGAGTTTACAATTAATCTGTATTAAGATATATTTATATATTAAGATTTATTTTATTTGTCCCACTGAAGGGAAATTTGCCTTTGCATGTAGAGACTGTAGGTCATCTGTGTTTCTGCTGATCAACTGTT
Organism: Brachypetersius gabonensis; assembly: GCA_037577145.1. Taxonomy (NCBI): domain Eukaryota; kingdom Metazoa; phylum Chordata; class Actinopteri; order Characiformes; family Alestidae; genus Brachypetersius; species Brachypetersius gabonensis. Next base: position 10,087 of record JBBJLR010145593.1, read on the forward strand.
AGTCCACTTTATCACACTCATCAATAGTCAGGACTCCTGCTGGACCACCGGTGATTACTTTTTGATTGCTGGATCCTTCTCACTAGGTGGCCTGGTAGTTGGGGAGTTGACTCTTACGATCAGAACGTCGTGGGTTCGAATCCTAGGACTGCTAGTGGCACCACTAAGGTATCCTTAAGCAAGGTACCATCCCCATCCCTGGGCGCCGTGTTGCTGATTGCCTGCTGCTTCATTTGATGAATGGGTTTAAATGCAGAGACAAGAATTTCACACTGTTCACACTGTGTGCTGTTGTGTGTTCACATATGACAAATGGATGCTTTACACATTCCTCAGCAGAGCAGAGACAATGACAAAGTCCCTCCCACTTTCAAGACACATCGTGAGAAAGAGGTTTGCCAAGTCTCTAAAGTGCTTTAAAAATGGGAAAATCCTGATCTGCAGACTACTCATGTTTTAAACTATTTTCTCACCTGTCTACTTTTGCACAGAACCATATTTAGTGAATAATCAGCCTTGGAATATAACAGGCCTGAGAATTTCTAACATTAAATCAATTAATTAAAATTCTTTTGAGAGTTTTTCCTTTACTTTCACTTTTAAACTCGCCGGCTTCATCCACATACATTCAGACGTCTCCCACTTGATAAGTCGAGACACTTTGACATTTAAATGGCGATCTGTGTGTGTTATCCATGGAGACAGCTTTGACTCGTATCCATATCTCCCCCAGACACACGCTAATTCATTTCTAATTACAAGACACACACACGCACACGCTCTCCATGTGCCCTGATCTGATCTTCCACAGAACAGGGAGTAAAGAACTTGAAAGCTAAAGCTGCTTTTAGTTCTAGCTCAAATGAGGCTCAGTCTATGCCTGAAATTAATTAGCACAATATTTTCTTCTTAAAAATATCAGGATTGTTAATTATACTGTTTTTTCTTGAAATTGAGCATATAAAAGTGAACTGTGTGCAAATAGCACCCCCTTGTGGAGGAGTTTTTGACAGCTAAACCTGTATGAGTGAGTGACTGAGCTCCAGGCGTACTATACAAAATGAACTCTTCTCTTCATTGAGCCATGAATGTCTGTAGTAAACCACCAAGTATGATATTGTCTACAACTCGTCCAAACTTCATGACTTTATGTCACACTTTGGGAAACTGTGGGATTTCTAGTAATGCTGCTCTATCATGTAGGCACAGTACAGATCTTCAGCAGGTTGTATAATAATGCCTGTTGAATCTACCAAAGAAGGAGGCTGGGCGGAGAGAGACTCTGTGTGTAAATTTGTGTCTAATTAGTTTAACCAGCCAGAATTTCAATTCTGGGGGTTTTGTTTACACACTGAGCTAGGAAGCATTAAGCCCCAGAGACACTGCTGTAGTAAGGCTGAAAACAACCAACAAAACTTCTTCACTGTAGATAAAACAACCAGAGATGAAAACATGATCGCTGATCTTGCATTTAACTGCCTTGTTACTATAAGAGCCTACAGAATTCTGGCATGTAAAGGTTAGGACAAGTCTGAATCGAAGTGTTTATGACTGAGATTTTCACAGTCTCAGAATCAGAAACAGAACTTCTTTCATCCCGGAGGAAATTGCTCATGCAACGACTGCACAAACACACAGAGACTCAAACACAAGAACAATATAAAATATAGTATAAGTCAAAATAAAACAACTGATACCAGAAATACTGATGTGGTCAGTAAGAAAGGTGGATATAAATGCTGTAGATAAATCAATAAAATTCCTGCTGAAGTAGTTTACTCGAATAGTGGTTTGGAGTTGCTCTCCTTACAGAGATTGTTTTTACACATAAGAGTGGAATAAGTACTGATATTGCACATGATTAGACTATTGCACAATACAGTACGTTATTACACACAATGACAGTTTAGCACCCAATAAAAAATCTGTTGTATGTGTGGGTGTGTGACAGAGGGAGGAGTTATACAGTGATGGGTGAGTATGTGATGGGGAAGGAGGTATAGAGTCTGAGGGTTGGGTGAGTGATGGGGGAGGAGTTGTAGAGTCTGATTAATGGGTGTGTGAGAGAGGGAGGAGTTATACAGTGATGGGCTGTATAACTCAGTGATGGGCTGTATAAGCACTGTTGTACGTCGCTCTGGATAAGAGCGTCAGCTAAATACCGTAAATGTAAATGTAAATGGAGGAGTTATAGAGTCTAAGGGTTGGGGGTGTGACAGGGGAGAAGTTATAGCGTATGGTGGCTATGAGGAGGATTAGTGAAGCATTTTATGCTGGTATGTCTACAGCCACAAAAGTACTACAGCTAAAAGTACTACAGCTAAAAGTACTACAGCCACAACACTGAGTGGGTGATCAGCATCATCCATGATGGCCTGAAGTCTGTTCTCTTTTCAGCCACAGCTTCCGATCTGTTGACCAATCACTGAGACCCTGAGCTTCACTTGTTTTGCCCTGGTATCTGGTTTGTTCCATGATTTACGGTATACTTGGCTTAAAACTCAATGTAAGAATGGTGACACACACCCGTGGCGGAAATGAAAATGCAAAAACTAAGCGCCTTTGGAGGCATCTGCATTATAACACCATTAGACAAACTACATTTCTTCAAAGCTAAGGGTGAAAAGGCCTAGCTCACCCCACTGTAGCAAGACCCCAGCGTTTAACATGTTACTTACTGCAGCAGTTATGCTCTTAAATGTCACACTCTTGAAAGGTTCGTGCTCTTAGTCTGAAATCTATATATCAAATGCAGTTTGGTGACATTTCTTGGGCACATAAAAAGAGTTTTTAATGCAGCTGAAAGCTTAAGCAGACTGTTCAGTGTTTTACAGGCCACTTCTGCAGAAAGTGCAAAACACCTTTAGGTTGTTGCGATAGGTGAGAATGTTTTAATAAATAACCGGCTGGTCAGAATTCAGCACGATCTTCAAAGGCTTCGTTGATTCTTGATTCTCGTCCATTTGGAGACGCTCCCTGGAGCTCTCCGTCATAGAATGTACAATGACCCTCTAATGGAAACTGACTTTCTATCAAACACAATCACCCGTTTCATTTACTGCACTTCATTAGGCCCTACGCCGGCCAGAGTGAGAGAGACACAGAGAGATAGAGAGAGAGAGAGAGAGAGAGAGAGGGAGGGAGAGAGAGAGATAACATAACAGAGACAGAAAACTAACACCCAGCCACATCGGTTCACTGTCCTTGAGTCTGTCCTCTATGGGTATAAGAAGAAGGGATCAGTGGAGGAAAAGAAAAATTAAGCAAAGCAGTACTGTCACAGTCGATTATCATTAATCAAGTGACCTACCGATTGACGATTTATCAAGTAATTCAAATTTTAAAACAAGGACATGCAATTCAAATTGATTTAAAAGGTCCTTATGATAAAAAAAATGTCCTTCCTATTTTATTATGAAAGAGTCTGGCATAGTTAGTAAATACTGTAATTCCCAGCCCAGGCTGTATAGCTGAGAACTAAGCAAAAACAAGCTATCATTTACACACACAGACAATAGCAATTTAGCTCCACCCACTCAGGTATTATAAGGAGGGTTTTGGTCCAAAGTGCGGAACCAACCAGGAATGAGGCACCACACAGGAGTCGAGTAGAACAGAGAACATAACCACATTTCAGTCTTAAAATGGTCATGTAAAATTGCTTTATGACCGTATTTGGTACAAAACTCAAGGGTTATGAAATAGCTGAAACATATAATATATGGGCCCTTTAAATGAACAATAACCTGCAGAACCTTGCAGAGATTCCTAAATACTTGATTCAATAGCTAGTAAAAGAGAATCTGAAAATCATTTATAAGAAAATATAGCTGTGGGCAGCAATGAGGGGGCCAAGCAGCCTCAGGTCACTGTTGAATTGATGAAGTAATGCAAAAAAATGACACTTCTCCTGAAGCTATCTTTACTTCCCTCTGCAACAATTAATTTATGCAAGACATTCAACACACTGGATGATAAAGTCACTGAAGCAGTTATTGCATGGTTGTAGACAGGCATACTGAAATCTGTGCCAACTGATGAATGCTTTACTGAGATTAACTGGCTAACTTTAAGTAATTGTTATATAATTTCAAATGTTTTGATAAAATCCAATATGGTGGCAAAATATATGAAACTGATAAAATATTTCTCAGGTTTGGGACCTCCCACGGTATCGCCAGACACATTACTCTGACACATTACTATTTAAACATAAACACATGAAAGGTTATTAGCTAAAACACATAATTGCTAATTGCATCACCTAGTGGTCATTTTTGTGGTTTCTTCACTCTTTGGCTCCCAGTCATTGAAAACATAATTGTTGTTGTTGTCGTCATTATTTATTATTATTATTATTATGGGGTAGCTGGTGGCCTAGTGGTTAGGGAGCTGCCCCTGCAATCAGAAGGTTGTGGGTTGGAATTCTAACATTAGGTTCCCTTGAGCAAGATACCGTCCCCACCTTCTGCACCCTGGGCACCCCCCCATTGGTGGCGGCCCCCTGCTCCGCTTGGTGAATGGGTTAAATGTATAGAAAGAATTTCACACTGTGTGCTGTGGTGTGGAGTGTTTAAACATGACAATAAGGGGCCACTTTACTCATTATTATCATTATTATCATTAGTATCATTAGTATCAGTAGTAGTAGTAGCATTATTATTAATAGTATTAGTATTAGTATTATTATTATTAGTAGTAGTAGTAGTAGTGGAAGTGGTAGTAGCTGTATTAGTAGTAGTAGTTGTTGCAGTAGTATTAGTAGTATTAGTATTAGTAGTAGTAGTAGTAGTAATACTAGTGGTAATAGTAATAGTAGTTGCATTATTATTATTATTATTAGTAGTAGCTGTATTAGTAGTAGTTGTAGTAGTAGTAGTTGTTGCAGTAGTATTAGTAGTTGAAGTAGTAGTATTAGTAGTAGTAGTAGTAGTAGTAGTAGTATAACTGCTGTTGCTATTAGAATCTGAAACAGAAATCTTGGATCCTGGAGGAAATTTGATTTTAAGAGTGCGGAGAGAATGAGAAACAGACATTGGGCGGTTGAGGCACTGACCCTTAACTGTAGCCTGTCTACTAGTCTGGGAACTTTATCACCCTGTCTGGTTCAGACAACTGATGTCTGCAGTTTTCACTGTTTTACTCATTTAAATCAGTGAACCGCTGGGCCCATTTATTTATTCTTCACCCTTTCATCTGCTCATCATTAGTAAATCTGAAGAAACCTTCGGATCACTCAGTAACTAGACTGATGCTTCACTCATCATTTTGCTACACTATTTAAGGCAGAACACTACAGTTTGGTGCCGCCAAACATTTTTCGATTTTGGGATAAACGGTCTGATAATGTGCATGCCTGAAACTGTGTGACAGCCATGAAATATGTATGTAATGTATATTTCTGTGTGCTTTGTCATTCATCTCGCATCAGGCATTTTTTGAGACGTTGCTCCACCCACACTCAGTGCAACCATGTTGAATCACTAAAGAGCTTTTTTTTTAAGAGTCTAAATAAAACACTCAAACACATCTATTTCCTTGTACTAATGGCAGCTGTTCTCGGAGGCCTCACTGGGCGATGAAGCACTTTGGCCCATTCTTAAATTGTTATTATTTCTTTACATTCAGAACCAAAATTCTCAGCTCCACCTGCATATCCATATTTCACATGTTTACATTTATGGCATTTATCAGACACTTTTATCCAAAGCGACTTCCATTCCTTAACTACAGGGGACAGTCTCCCTG
>JBBJLR010145680.1:0-15819 GCA_037577145.1 Brachypetersius gabonensis
TCGCTAACAAGCAGCGCCGTGTAGCTTCTCCTGGGTCCTAATGCCCGCCTGCTACCTACAGCAGCTTCAACAACCAGGACATCATTTAAATTCAATAATGATAGCTAGACTTATTGTTTTTCATTTCAATTCATAGTCTTGTTACTATTTGTAAAGTGCGTATATAATTTGAAAATAGTAGAGTAATGACTGTATATTTCGGGTGGCTTGAGATCATTTTGGGCTTCAGAAACCCGTTCTCAAAGACTTACTTTTAGTCATTATTTGGGTAGCACACACATTCTGAATACCTTCGGCAGAATTCGGCAGCCATATTAATGTAGATTAATTCCGAGGTTGCAGTGCGATTAATCTAGATTTTTTTAAAAAAATCAATGTCCACCACTAGTATTTACTTGAAATATTAGCTTTTTAGTTTTGTTTAGTTTTTGGAAACCTAAATTATTTGATTAAAAACATAAACACATTGGCTTAAACACAGAAAAATACGGAATATACTAGAGACCTTTATAAAGATGACTTCTGTTATTTTGTCATGATTGTATTGCCAAAATATTGTTTGCACAAGTAGCACCTAAATATATAACATGCTGAATGATTAACTGTTAAATGCAGTTTGATGACAGTATTTTGCTTCCCAGTATGTTGAATTTAGGGGTTAAAAAGTAAATTTGCATTAAAATGTGTCTCTCTAGTGGATCTTTATTGATTTTCACGCAGAAAATCAACAGCATGGTCACATGACAGGGGGTGGGGGCACAAACATCCCCCTAAGACGGTATGTGTGTTCTCCACAGGCGCCATTGTCATGGAGAAGCCAAACATTCAGTGGAACGACGTAGCTGGACTAGAGGGAGCCAAAGAGGCCCTGAAGGAAGCTGTCATTCTGCCCATCAAATTCCCACATCTTTTCACAGGTAAGCACCTTTTCCTTCAGGATCATGTTTCAGTGAACATTCAGGCCAATGGAGGCTGCTTGTTCATTTCAGCCACTTTATTATAGAGAATTAAGAAAATCTTCATCACAGAACATCACAATTTCTGATTTTGTGCCCCTAAAGAGTAGTTTTAATTAGTTAAATACTTAACCGGCCCTTTACAGTCTTTTGCATGTCCTGGTCCATTTACATGTTTTATTTTTAATGTTCACAACATGTGAATATGCATAGATTTTTTTTTTTTGCATTAAATTTAAGTTGCCACAGGCCACATTTTGTCAAATTTAACAAACAAATGGAAATTGTGTAGTGAAATATGCACAAAATGTCACATTTAATGTGTTTTCTGGTAAAAAAAAAAAAGAAGCCTGTTTTGGTCTTCCTCAGCGCTGTATAACCTGTGATGGTCGGTCTGCTTCTCTCTGTTTAGGCAAAAGGACTCCGTGGAGAGGGATTCTGCTCTTTGGACCTCCAGGAACAGGAAAGTCTTACCTGGCCAAAGCTGTGGCTACTGAGGCCAACAACTCTACCTTCTTCTCCATCTCCTCCTCAGACCTGGTGTCTAAATGGCTGGGAGAAAGTGAAAAGTGAGTTCCTCTCTTCCAACAGCTGGACATTTGTCTTCGAAACAGTAGTTTCAACTAATTTTTCAAAGTCAAAATCAATGAATGCTTAAATACATATGTAGGTTGTTGCTGTGGGAACAAGACCTTGTAGCTCCTGAAAAGTCTCATATTTTGTGTTAATGTAATGCTGGTATTTTATTTGAAATAATTTTGGACTGTTTCTGTAAATTCTAGTAATTATGATGGTCTGGCACAGTATAACAGCAGTCAGAAAATTTGAATTACAAGGAAATAAATGGAAAATAATTAAATGTTTCTGCATTCTGCCACCATTAGTGGGTTTCTCCTCGGGGCAAAGTAACAGAACCTTTCGGAACAGAAAACTGACTGTGTTTTCCACAGCACTGTAATGTCCCATTCTTGGCATTTAATGCTTAAGGTTGCAGGTCACAGCTGGAGCTAATGACTATTCAGCACATTTTTATGCTTTTAGGGGAGAATGAAGACCACCAATAAGACTGCCAGCATTTATTGACAGAGAAAACTTCAAGCTTTGCTTGATTCTACATGTGATTACGTGTAACAGTGGACATTGTGATCTGTGTCTAGCAACGGTTCTAAGCGAGAACTCTGACCGTTAAAGTCGTTAGAGTAGATACATCACTTAAACTACTGTCCCTCGCTGAGTGTGATTGTCCCCTCGCTGAGTGTGATTGTCCCCTCGCTGAGTGTGTGAGACAGGATTCTCTTTCGTTAGGGCCAGCTATGCTCTGCATTAGGTGTAACAACCATTTTCTTACAAATCCCGCCTCTTTTGGCTGCGATTGGCTAATAATATGGCAACTATTGTGCTCGGATTGGCCAATCTTGGCTAAAGTAGCGGGGGACTACCTGCCAATCATCATCCAAATCCCGTTGCTTTATTTTATCACACGAATCAGTCACTGATTTCCTGACAGTCTGGCGGGCCATTAAAAAGTTCAAAAGGGCCGGATCCGGCCCGTGGGCCGCTAGTTGAATAGACCTGCTTTAGAATGACAAAAAAGTTAGCAATGAAATTCTTAGTTGTGCTTCCTACTATCAAGCAGATGGGAAAGAAACGTATGTGTTTTCTGATGTTGTACCATATACTGGTAGCTATAAACCATCGTGTTCGCTGTTTCATAAGGGACTATAATATATTGTAAGATTTTGTAAAATCTGCTAAAACACCACATGACTCACAGGTGAAAAGGACTCTGGAATCAAAAGGTGAATGATGTTTGTTTCTTCTCTGCCCCTTTTTTCTCTCCCCTCTCTGTCTCTGTGTCTCTCCTCTCTCTCTATTTCCTTCTCTTTCTACTCTTCTCTCTCACTCCCCACCCCACTCCTTCAGGCTGGTGAAGAACCTCTTCACTCTGGCCCGAGAGCACAACCCCTCTATCATCTTCATTGATGAGATTGACTCCTTGTGCGGCTCTAGGAGTGAGAACGAGAGTGAAGCGGCCCGGAGGATCAAAACTGAGTTCCTCGTCCAAATGCAGGGTGAGGAAACCTAACTAACCTCGGGTCTTCGTAGTGAGGGAAATTCAGGATGCTGGTCACCAGGGACGGGTGCAGTTAGGATTTTACTGATCCCGGTGTCAGTACTGATGCTCATACTTACCAGGATTCATTTTTTTGCACTCATTACTCAAAAATACAGATGTTGAATAGAAAATACTCAGCAGCAAATTTGACTGTTTTGGAAGTGCAGTGATTTAAACAGTGTCCTGAGTATCTGTTTACATCATGAGAGTTGAGTGGCACTACAAATGTTGTTTAACAAATGTGTGTTCGTGAAGAGCAGAGTGCAGCTCTGTCCCTAAGCTGATCCAGTCCGGCATCGAACATTTGAAAACGCCTCTGTTAGAATGTATTAACTCTGTATAAACATTTACATTTACGGTATTTGGCTGACGCTCTTATCCAGAGCGACGTACAACAGTGCTTAAGAAGTCCACAACTGTGTCTTACCTGGAAAACAGCTTAAATCCGAGTCAACTATTTAACCAACATACTGCAGTCAGAGCATCTATACAACAACTGTCAAGTAATAACTGTCCAACACCCAGCAATACATACACTATAGAGAAGAACAACGCAAGTTATGTAGAAAACAAGGGAATTTTATTTTTTTTTGTAAGAAATAAAGTAAGCAGTAGGAAAGGGATGTAGTTAGTAACCAAAATGCTCCTTGAAAAGGTGGATTTTGGTTACTAACTACGTCCCTTTCCTACTGCTTACTTTATTTCTTACACAAAAAAAAAAATTCCCTTGTTTTCTTCATAACTTGCGTATAACGTATATCACTTCATAACAGTGATAGCAGCGCCATTAGTCCAGGAGATTCTCCAGACTCTTTCAGTACTGACCAGTCAGGGACCAGGACTAGTTCAGGTCTGTTTCTCCATAGGTGTCACTACTGGTTACTGGAGATGGATGTAGACACCCAGGCTCATCTTGGTCATTTTAGTTCACTTCCAAAGCAAGAATATTGCTATTAGAAATACTGTACCTCATTTATTATATAAATTTGATTACTCTAGGAGGTAATTACCTGAAGGGGGTACAAGTTCACCTGGGTTGGTTTCATGTGAAAGATCAAACACTGTGCGGTCAGTAAACGGTTCACTCTAACAAACCCACCTACAGCACCCTCTTGAAGAAACGAAGTTCTTATTGTAAAGAATGAGCTTGCGTTACCCTGAGTCAGCACTAAAGCTCAGCATGTTCCATCACGAACGCTGCTCACTCTTGGCCATAATAGTTTAGTAACTGCTTCCAAAAGCCACTGAATATCTGGCAGCTTGTCCTCACATCGTTACACACATTAGCAGCTACATAGCCGTGCTTAATTGCCCATAAATACACTCATTCTGTAAACATCTCACACCATCAGCTCATCCTGGAGACCCATTCACAACTTTTCTGGAGCAAAAAAAACCATCAGACTCGCTGCAGCCTAAAGAGCTATTATTTTAATCTGCATACTACTTTCTGGATATTTGCTATTATATCATTTATCAATACTTTAAAGCAGCTTAAAATTATGTGCAGGTTTATGAGAGACATGTGAAAGAGAGAATTTCAGTGAAAAAGCAAACTGCTGGTAACTGTGTCAGTATAGTGCAACCCGTTTTATTTAATTACAAAAAGCTTCCCAAAGGTTTAAAAATGTCTGTAAAATTTAGAAAGTAATTACAGTAATAATAAAATAGCTGTTCTAAATGTATCATTTGTACAAAAAAAATTATCATTTGTTATAATTTATCATGTTCTCTTTTGTTGATTTAATTCACATGAAACCGAATCAGAGATCTTTTTTTTCTCCTCCTCAGGTGTCGGTAATGATAATAAGGGAATCCTTGTCCTGGGAGCCACAAACATCCCCTGGACGCTAGACTCGGCCATCAGGAGACGGTAATGCACACTTTCTCTCGGAAATCTGCAGGACAGTGGACCTGGAGTCCCGTCCAGATACTCTGGCTACTTCATTTAGTGTTTCTGTCCCTGGTGCAAATGACGCGAGCCACTCAGCTGATTTCAGCTCAGGACAGGTTTTTCAACTCCTTTAAAAAAAAACCAAAAAAACCCACACACATGCAAGGCTGCGCTATGAAACCGCAGAGCCTAACGCTGAGTCACTGAGCAGAAACATGTGAAAAAACACTTTGGCTGGTCAGACCAGTGCAACAGAATTGGTTCGGTGGCTGTTATCAGTGTTGTGTCCTTTGGTTTAAATGGGCAGTTTCAAAGATAAATTGTGACTTTGGGAGATATCCTCTTTTCCATTGAGCTTTAAAGTGAAAACCAAATCTTCATAATTTCTACATATTTCAGTGTCTGATGAATGGAGGTCTAGTGATTCACTGTAGAGAAACTCTTTACAGTGGCAGTGAATGGGAGTCGTGATTTCTTCAACACAGACAATGCAATAGACATGTAATGTTGATGGTAAAATAGTAGGATATGTCAACAAAATAAGTTGAATGGGTTTAGTTTTTGGGTCAAAAGCTTTGATAGAACAATGTCTCAGGTGTCAGGCAGCAAATTCGTTACTGTTTCATGGAATAACTTTTAGAGGCTGACGTCTGACCTGTGAACAGTTCTGACCCACTCTGAATTACTTTGTTTACATGTTAATCACTTAATTGTAATAAACTGTGGAATCTCCCATTAACCTGTTACTGCATTCCGTCACATCGGTGTGATCTAAAACGGTGAACATTCTAATGTATTGTAATTCTCAGTGAACAATGTAAGTTAAAGGAGATTCAGCATTACAGTTAATGCACAGTTGTCTTTACACGTAGAGCGTCTAATATTTCTCCTTTTTTACATTTGACACTTGAGCCTTAGTCACACTAAGCTCAGGGTGTGTCTAAACGGTTGATGGACCAACTGACAAAGTAACTGATGTGCAGGACACTCAAGAGCGCAACACAAACAACAAAGAAATGCCGACTTCCCATTTGATGCTGTTAAACAAAAATGGTTTCGTTTTGCACTGTTGAGCCACATGACATGCGTCAAAGTGACCCCAGTAAATGAAGCTGTTGTTTTGGTTACACGCCTCTTAAACCCTCTGTATCTGGTGTTTCCTCCTCACTCATCACTACTATGGCAGTGTAAACATAGCAACCCCAGCTTGTGCTGTTGTACAGCAGAGGTGATCATCTTGTCGAAAGAGTTCTGAGTCAGACAGTGACGCCAGCATCGAGACGAACATTCTCACTGATGAGGAGACATCAGGAACATCTTTCATTTTAAAAATTGATAAACCCGCAACATCAAAGAAACATCAGAAGCTCACTGTCTGTATTTCCACTGCCCTGAAACTGCTGCTCTGCAGTCAGACTGTGCAACCGGATCAAATACAAGAGCATTTCCCAGCACATAGTAACACATTGTTGGGTTGTTTTATTATACCATAGATCCAGGTTTCACAAACACTGGGCCACGGTCCACTGATGGGCTGTGAAGGCTTTTGATTGGGCCGCGAGTATGAAACGAAGACGGGCCATTGGTCCCAAGAAACCCTTTTTACGCCGTGATTGGTGTATTATTAAAACACCATTGGTGTATTATTACAGCCTCTATTTTTTTTTTGATGATGAAACAAAGTGAGTTGTTTTATTGTGTTTTGAGCGAAGTTCTTATTATTTGAACCGAAAGGGGCAGAGCCGACAGTGCAAGTCAGAGCCTTTTGTACAGGATGAATGGGAGAGAGGCTGTTGAAGCGGGTATTGATTTATAATTCTGTGGTGAAAAATAAGGATTTCTCCAAATAAAATTGCATCTCTGCTTGCGCTAAATGCTACTAAAAGCCGTACTTGTATTCTTTTGAGTTCTTTCAAATTCTCCTGACAGGGACGATACGGATTGCTGAATTTAGAGAGGTCCGACACGAGCATAATCTAAAATACAGTATTCCATCCTGTGTTGCTATTTGAAATTCAGTTTACATATTTTACTTCTCTGGCACATGAAACTTCAGAGTCTTAGCTTTGAAACGAGTCCAACCGCAAACAATAATAACTTTGTATGACGGAATTGTGATGTTTTAAAGTTGGTACTGTAAATTCCAAGATGGCCAAAATAGGGGTAAAAGCTAACAGTGGGCCTTGGCAGAATGCTGTAATGGATAGGTGGGCCTTAATGCTGAAAAGGTTGAGAACCATTGCCACTTCGACATTTCATATAACCTTGTCCACTCTTGATTTGGTGTGTGTAGATTTGAGAAGCGTATCTACATCCCCTTGCCGGAGGAACACGCCCGTTCCTTCATGTTTAGGCTACACCTGGGCAGCACCCCCAACAGCCTCGGCGACGCAGACTTCGTCACCCTGGGGAAGAAGACAGAAGGCTATTCAGGAGCTGATATCAGCATCATAGTGAGGGACGCCCTCATGCAGCCGGTCAGGAAGGTCCAGTCCGCCACTCACTTCAAACGGGTACGGTTTTAACTAAAGTGCTCGGCTAAATTGCTCGGCTTTAATTTCGCTTTTTGAAACACATTTATGTATTTAAGAAATCCACTGACATTAATATATTGTTGTTTCTCTGGAACACTAACCTAGAGGAAAAGGAAAATATGATTTCCTTATCACTGAAAAAGTCTCACTTTAAATGCCGGTCCATTGACATCACCATATGGAACGGGATAGGGAGGGAATTGTGTTCTACCAGTGTTATGTTAGCAGGTACTGTTTTAGACTCTGAATATCGTAGTTCAGTCAGTGTTGGGTGTGTTCTGTGGAGCTCTGTCTCTGTTTGGGTGATATCAGCCTGGTTGGAAATTGCACACTGCAGTGCAGTCTGTTGGGGTTTGGGTGGGCTTGTGTTAACATGCTATTTGACCAGAAGAAAAAAACAAATTTAAAATGGGCAACGACATTTCCCAGAAACATACAGCCTTGTTTTTTTTAGTCAAAACATTTTGGGGGAGGAAACAACTGACAATTATTCACTAACTGTTACAAAGGTACGAGGCCCCTCAAGGGATGATCCGAATGTTGTTTTTGACGACTTGCTGACCCCTTGCTCTCCTGGTGACCCAAATGCTGTGGAGATGACCTGGATGGAGGTTCCTGGAGATAAGCTCCTGGAGCCGGTGGTGAGCATGGTGAGTTCTGTTCGTTCTAGGGTTGCTTTTTACTTGGGAGAGGTTTTGGGCTGCAGCATGCATATATAAACACACAATCATCTACACAAATGTAGCATTTTCTGCGTGTTTTACAGCTGAAATATTTTGATTTACTTATTTTATCACAAAGAAAATTAAATGCAGCAAAAAAAACAGTAACTAGGCATTTAAGTGACTTCTCAAGACTGCCAGCCACACACTGCTCCCTGGGCGCTGTGTTCCTGGCTGGCCGCAGCGTCACTTGGTGAAAGGATTGAATACACCGGAATCATTTTGTGCTGTTCACACTGCTCTGGTGTGTTCACATATGACCAAATGGCCACTTCCCTTCTGCCTGCCTGTTTAGAGAGTAAAATGAGCTTGCTGCCACCTAGGGGTACATCAGAGCAACAGTTCAAAAAATTCAATCTGGGGAACAGAATCATTTGTCCCAAAATACCTGAAACACATCAAAAGTAAAACCTTTGAAGTAGATGATTTGTACAGATGTTTATTTGATATGAGTGATTATTGTTAACATCTTCAAAACCTCTTCAATTCCAAACAAATGAAAATAAATACTGCAGCCAGGGTTTACTTTTTCATTAGTTTGTATATTTCAGAATTCTTTAGAGGATGTTACACTTGGGCTACACTTACTCTTTCTGGCCTGTTTTGTTTTTTGTTTTTTTTCAGCCGGACATGTTGAGGTCGCTGGCTAACACAAAGCCCACCGTTAACGAGCAGGACCTGGAAAAGTTGAAGAAGTTCACTGAGGACTTTGGCCAGGAGGGCTGAGACTGACGTCCACACTTCCAGAACCAAAGCAAACACTTCCTGATTGTAAAGTCTACTTTTTTCCTTTTCTGTCTTCTTTCTACCCTCCACTGGACTTTTCCCTCTGACGGGCGGCTCAGCAGACGGTGCTTTGAGGCTCGTCTGGACGCTACAAGGGAACCTGATGTGTATTGATTACTATACTAGTCCTTTTTCTTTTCTTTTGTTTAATTGTTTTTGTTTTCCTTTCATGGCTGCCGTCAGCACAGCTGAGGCTACGTTCACTACGTCTCCTCTCACTTGGATCTCGCACCATAACTGTCTGCTAGCTTCAAACTCGGCCACGCTCCGTAAGATCCTTTCACATGAACGACTGGTTCAGTGGCACACTAAAATATGAAGTTACTCTTTCTGCTCTTCCGAGAGCGACAACGAGAGCCATGCTTTGATTCAGCTGGAAACTGGACAATTTCAGAACAAAGCCCTCAAAGTGGTCATTCATACACAATTAAGAACAGGGACTAGTCTTGTTAATAGAGTAGAGGACGACCAACTGGACTCAGAAAGTGAACCTAAGACGACCTGAGGTTTTTTTTTCCTAACTGAGACGGGTTGTAGTACAGCAGCTGCTGGTTCTTGGGATGAAGATCTCTATAAACAAGACTTTTTTGTGACTCTCGAGCCCCTCTTTGGCATATAGATGTGTAAGCTCTAGTCGCAAGCTGTGAGGGCTGATGTTCTGGAGCTGTCCCAGATACATCTACAGTACTTTCCCTTTTGAAGAGCGTTGTCCATGAAGAAAAATGTAGGGGTTCCTCATGCCATATTCCACAACATTGCAATTCTTTTTGGCCAGGAACTGTGAGACAGCAATGCCTTTCTTCTTGTGTGAATGTAACTGTGTGCTCTTCAGACTATAGGGCTGTCTCGCGGCAAGAAGCAGCGTGTGTACCGGGGGAATGAAATAAAGGTGTTTAACGTACATCATGACATCTGAACATGCCTTCACCTGGTCACCTCTTCCTTATTGCTGCAGCTAAGCAAACCATGTGCCTTCTATTCATAACTATCGTCAACGTTCAGTTCAGAGGAAGCAGGTGGTCTGTGTATAAGAATGGGTCTATGTTAACGCATTCTGTAGCCAGGACACATGGGAGACGGTTGACTATTATTTGCACATTTCATTAAAAAGAATAATAATCATACTCTTATCAGATCGAATACATGCCTGTACTCCTATGCACTTACGGTGTTGGTTCTTTCTTTAAAATATTATTAAAATAAAGCGAATATAGAGGCTTTTAAGAAATACTACAACTGTGTACTTTTACAGTAATTGTGTTCCTGTATTTTTCAGTCCAGTTAAAAAGTTATTGGAAGAATTTGTCCACTTCCAAATTTGTGAGCTTTTTGGTTTTGCTTTTGTTTTATTACACACATGTAAATAAAGGCTGAACTTGCAATAAAATGAATAGATGTTTGAGAAGTGTTTTGTTGTATTACATAATCCTACATGTATGTTGTCGTCATGACATAACCAAGTCTAAACTGTGTCCATTTAAAATGTTAAGTCATTCATTTTTATTAGGTTTATTTTTCATTTTCAGTTTAATTTAATTTGTAGTTTAAAAAAAATAGTTACTTGTTGCCTCAATGTGTGGAGGTTTAACCACCTTCACATGACACGACGGTGTAAGCCTTTATCGAGGCCAGGTTGAAAACTGGGATTTGTAGTTTTTTTGTAGAATTTGGGTGCGGTGTCTAACGTTTCATGAACCTATTAAACTACAAATTCTAAAAGCGAGCTTTAAGTGCGGAATGAACCGTTTTACGGTCTTGGCCCGCTGCTCAGCTTTCTGGTACTTGTAGTCTTTTCCTAAGGCAGTTGAAAGCGCTCTCGAGTACTATGCGAAACCTAAAAACTACAAATCCCAGCAATAAAAATGTGAAACATGTAGTCCTTTACGTGTGCATTGCTCAGAGTGGTTACGAGGGACTATAGAAAACTACATATCCCATAATCCTGTGCGAGAGCGCGTCCAAGTGCCCCAGTAAATGTGTTTTGGTTCGTGTTGGTCGCTCTTACCCGTTTAATTCGTTTAAATCGCTTACGTTTCTCATCGTGAGTGTTTGAGAGCCTGGTAAGGAATAATCTGCGATTGTTTAAGCTGCTGAGAAAGCGCCCACGGCCTCATCCACAATCGGTTTTTGAGCTGGTTGGCTGCCTCCAGCCGCCCGGAGCCCCATGTTCTCCGACTCGGGCTGGAGCTCCGCGGTCCCGGCCTGGCTCTTCTCCAGCTCCTGGTGGCCGCTCCTGCCCTTCGTCATGCTCTTGGTGGCGGCTGCATTCGTCGTGGCCTTCGTCCTGCTCCTCTACATGATCTCTCCTCTCATCAGCCCCAAACCCCTCAAACTGAACGGGGCCCACGTCGTGGTGAGGCAGCTCGAGCCAGCCAGCAGTTTCTTTCAAAACAAAAACAACCTTAAATATGTTATTTATTTAGTACATTTCGTTTAATGTAGCTGTTTTTATATATACATTTTATAACATATGTGTTATACATTAGCATATTTTGCACTCGCTTTTCTATTTCTGTTTTTCATTTATTTTTTTAATGTTTGGCGACGTATTTATCCCTAATAAAAAGTAAAAGAAGAGACCAGCAGCTAAATTTACATAAAAAAATATTGTATTGAATTTATACTCCTTACTATATTATCTTTTAACTTTTGGTGACTTAGTTACAACGTAGTTATCATTAAAATTAATAAGCAATTAAAATGGGTGAGTAGAAGATGTTTTATTTCTTTACTGTGATTTATGCGTGTATTTTATTTTGTGCATGTAATTTTATTTAACATTAATAGTATAAACATTTTTCATTCACTCTTTAATATGTGTCTTGTTTTTTATTTATTTTTAGCAACTCATTCACACCTTATTTCTCACTAAAATTTCATAAATAATTAATACTATGTGCATTTACACAGTACATTTAATGGATTTAAAGGGTAAGACCATACCTTTTTTTCCCACAAATGTTCAGAGAAAATAAACTCCATGAATACCCCCACCCGCCGTCCCCGCTCCCACCCCCGAGCGATGGTGAATTTGGGGCGTCCAGGTAATTTTGGGCCGGTGCGAACCCCCGTCAGAACCCCACACCTCTCCTCCCCGGACTGCCTGGTCGGCCGGTTCCACCTCAAAATGCCCGGTCCTATTTTTTTGGTCCCAGTCCAGTCCTGTTGATAACAATTTCACAGAACATCTTTCTGTGAGGAAGCTTTTAAAGGCAAACGTCTGGTTCTACTCACCTCCACTGTGAACAACTCTGAGTTCCTCCAGAACAGACCCAACTTCATTTGAAGAATTTTTAAATGATTTTGAATTACAAATTTTTAATTGTTGAAAACTGTAATCAATTGGGTTTCTCATCACTTTATATCATGGTTCTGGCATATCGTCATAAAGCTACATTTTGTAGTCTGGACATCTTCCACAAGGGGGAGCTGTTGATCAATTTGTATGTATGAACATCACTGAAAGGGAGGAAACCCACAGCAGCAGAATATCTCTAGTAGTTGTTCTCTATGCTGTAGCGGTGTGTGAGTCCTGTAGCACTGCAGTGACTGCATTTATTTATACAGGGTACTCTTAACATTTTGCCCTGTCCTTTTAAAAATGATTGATTTATTTGAATCTACAGGTGACCGGGGGCAGCAGTGGCATTGGGAAGTGCATCGCCATTGAGTGTTATAAACAAGGTGCCTTCATCACTTTAGTGGCGCGTGATGAGGTGAGTCTTTGTCTGTTGAATGTTTTGTTGAATTCTTTTTAAAAATAATTTTTAAATTTAATAATTTATTTTTTCTTCAGAGCAAGCTGGTTCAGGCGAAGAAAGAAGTGGAGAAATGCGCCATAAATGACAAACAGGTTGCGTCTTCATTTAAGCATTTAATTATGACTTGATTCAGATTAACTGCATTTCATTTAAAAAAAAAATTAAAAAAAATAGAAATTCATTTAAAAACGTTTCCCAAAAAGTGCACTTGGTGCCTCAGCAGTTTTGGATAATTGATTATTGCTCGTCTCTCAGGTGGTGCTCTGCATTTCTGTGGACGTTTCCAAAGATTACAGCCAGGTAGAGAGCGTAATAAAACAGGTAAGATGGTAATTCAGGTGTGGGGTTTTGAGTTTTTCACTTCTGTTTGCATTGGTCCGGTTAGTTATATTGCAGTTATGCGGGACGCACCTGTGTCCTGTCACCTTCTAATTACTGTGTTTGACACCGACTGGTTTGTAGACAGGTGTCTGATGTCAGTCTTTTCCATTTGAATGGAGGTAAATGTGTTGCAGCTGTGCTGCTGTTATTATTGCTATAACTGTAATTTGTTATTGTTACTATATAATAAGTTATACTTTTTTTCCAAGTTGACTTTTGATTTCTTTGTTGAACCAAAGGGCAGTTAAATACTTTGCCATCCTGTCTATGTCCTCCTCTCCCTTCTCCTCTCCTCTCTTCTTCTTCTTCTTCTGTTGTTTACTGGGTTCCGATTGTCTGCCTCGACTGGCTGTAACTTGTCTGAAAACCTGAACTGTCCGAAAAGTTTTGTTCACACTAAACCATGGTCCAGTCTTATCTGGATAAAACCACCCCTTTTGGTCCGACTGAGTGGTGGTCCTTTGGCCTGGACTCTGGTCTTAGGCCCCTTTACTGTTTGCATTCAAACTGAACAGAAAAATCCAAAGTTGTGGACCAAGCGAGGCGGGTGTGAAAGTACCCCAAGTTGATGGCAGTGAATAATTTTGAACAAATTGGTGAATAATTAAAAATGAATCCATTCTGAGTCTGCTTTAAAAAAGACGTTGTTGGTTTGATTGTTTTGTTTTCCACAACTGAGGAAACAGTCCTTTGTGTCCTCAGTATTGTTTTGTGGTGAATCAGGTCTTCGATTTCACAACATGTTGAATGGTGTGTCACGCAGGCTCAGGAGAAGCTCGGCCCGGTGGACATGCTGGTGAACTGCGCAGGGACGTCCGTCTCCGGGAAGTTTGAGGAAGTGGACGTCGAGCGCTTCAGGGTCAGTAATATTGTTCTGAGGGGACGAGGGGGGATGGTAGTCTTGACCTCCCGCTTCCTTTCAGATGACACTTTACTGAAGGAAGCATTCCTAAGGCTTCATAACCCACATCAGATTGACTAAATGTTCATGTAGAAGTCTTGTAGCCTTACAAATGTTTACCCAGTCTGCTGACACTTTCTAGCCAATGCCAGAACAAGACTTGAAGATGACTGTTACTGTTTATTTTAGTTCGTGTTTATCAGTAACAGTGAGTAATACAGTGAAAGAAATCACAGATTCAAACCTATTACAGATTACCGACTGAGGTTTCCTCCCTTTTTATACCGGTTTCCTGTGTGTGACTGGGCTGACTGTGTGTGTGTCCTCCAGAGCCTGATGGAAGTGAATTATCTGGGCAGTGTTTATCCTACGCGGGCCGTCATCACCACCATGAAGGAGCGGCGGATGGGACGGGTCGTGTTTGTGTCCTCTCAGGCTGGACAGCTTGGCCTGTTTGGATATACGGCGTACTCCGCCTCCAAATTCGCCCTGAGGGGGCTGGCTGAGGCACTGCAGATGGAGGTAGGGGTGTACTGTAACATAACCAATGACCACATTTTAATCAAATATTATTGTTCATATTTACCTTTAGACATTATTAGTGATATTTTTGCTATAGTAATCAGACAATTTACAACATGAATTGCATTCTTCTGTGTTTTATCTTCCAGGTGAAGCCCTATAACATCTATGTCACAGTGTCGTACCCTCCTGACACTGACACACCCTGCCTGACCGAAGAGAACAAGACTAAGGTGATGTAACAGGGTGGTTTTGGAGCAATATGTTAAAGAAATAGCTAATCAATACATTTCAGTCATCTCTTTTACCCCCAGAATATTCACACAGCCAAGACAAGCTTCACTTTTAGAGGCTAATGTTGCCAACAAGCCACGTTCGCTTATACCCCACCCATTAGCATGGTGCCCAAATCATCACACACAAAGCATGTGGAGGTGTCCAGTTATCTCCGTTAGATCTGCGTATGTGGTTTCTGATCCTGTATAACTTAAACTGTGTGACTTGGACTAAATTCACATTACTTTTTGTCCATTTTCAAGATGTCTTATGTAGAAACCACATAAGCAAGTCTGCTCTTGAGTTCACGTGATTTAGGCCAGCAGTGAATTGGTGGGCTATAAACCACTTATAGCTATGAAGACCCCAAATATGTCTTGACCGATTGGCCACATTTGAGAAAATCTGTGTAAATTTGTATTTTTTTTATTTGTAATCGTTAGGATTAAACTCAGTATTGAATTCTTGTTGTTCAGGACAAAGTTTGAGTGTTTATCATTTAAAGATCTGTTTTATTGATTATTTTACTGAGGAGTGGACCCTTATTGTGCTCCCTGATATTCAGCCTTTAGAGACCAAGCTGATCTCGGAGACGTCCGGAGTGTGTCAGCCAGACCAGGTGGCCAAGGTCATAGTTAAAGATGCTGTGGTGAGTACCCAGGACGCACTGCAGTATGTGTTTGGTCTTTATGTGAACCTGATATGTGTGTCACCGTGTCGCTTTATCCCGGTCTGTTTACAGCAGGGGAACTTTAACAGCTCTGTGGGTCCTGATGGCTACATGCTCTCTGCTCTGACCTGTGGGATGTCGCCCGTCACCTCTATCACTGAGGGACTGCAGCAGGTACCTTTACACACACACACACACACACGCGCGCGCGCGCGCGCGCACACACACACACACACACACACACACACACAATCTCTCTCTCTATCTCTCTCTCTCTCTCTCTCTCCCTCTCTCTCTCTC
>JBBJLR010145707.1:0-15817 GCA_037577145.1 Brachypetersius gabonensis
ATACGAGGCTACAGATGATGCTAAACTAAGAGCCGTTTGGGAGCCGAAAGAACCGGCTCTTCTTTGGGAGTCGAGTCTCCAGAGCTGGCTCACTGAAAAGAGCCGAACTTCCCATCACTATTAGACGGGGCAGAGCGAACACTAGCCCGCTTCGATGCTTTAATTCTATTGGTCGCACGAAAATGCGTCACGGTGCGAAGCAGTCAAAGTTCAACAAATTTCAACTTTGACCGCGGTGCGCGCAGAAGGCCGCCGAGTTGTGCGAGCGGTGCCGCGTTTGCGCCGCCCTAGCCATAGAAACTAATGGGTATCAGAGCAAAGCGCAGCGCATGCCGCGTTCAATCTGAAACGACAACGCCATCGTCCATCGCCATGTTTCACATTAGACATCAAATGATGCCAAATTGGTCGACATCGCCTAACCCTACTTGAGATGATATGGTTATTCAGAATGCTTGAAATGCGTAATATGAAGTGAACGTTTAATGGCTTTATTTCAAATGTAAATTGTTTGTTTGAAATCACATGGGTAAGATAAACCTTTTGGTGAATTAAGCAAGCGTTGTGTTAAACTATTGAAAGCAGTTTAATAGTATTTATTGTGATGGGCCTATTGTATTTTTATCCCTGATGTTCTGATGTTTAACGTGAGAAGAAATAGAACACTCTTAAAGGTATAGCTCACTTTCAGTTGCTTATCATTTAAAGTTAATTACATAATTAGAAGTCTTTAGTTAAAAATGTTAGTGTCAGAAGCAAAGGGTAAATCCACCGTTGAGAGAGATTTATCTGAAGAACACCTAACAGGAGAAGAAATAGTCTGTGGTTCTCGTGAGAGGCAGTTCACTGAACGAGGCAAGCAGATGCGTGAAGAAGTCGCTAAAAGGCATGTAAAGGCATTCTTGAAAGCTTATGAATCCTGGAAGCAGATAGCAAAAGAATGTATGAAAATTTTAAGAATTTCTGCTTAAAGGAGGATCTTGATAAAATAAACCAACGCATTCAAAGTGGATATGACCGTGTAAATCAAAGTTACAAGCCACTCCAACGCAATTCTACTAATACTCCAGATATTGTGCAAAAAATTGGATGCTTGTAATACACTGAGAACAGAAATGTGATCTAGTGAGTAAACGATTGGAAGTCAGTCTCGTTCATGGTACCTTTAAAGCAGAGGTTGAAAGGGAAAGTGTGTGGATGATTTTAAATAGAGAAGAATATGAATCCATATTTGGTGGAACAAACACTTAGTGTCATCTCAGAAGGGGAAGGCTTTGATAATGTGTCTGCTGCTAATTCCAAAGCTTCTAGTAAGCGACAAGATGCAGAAGCAGATCTTGCAGCCAAATTAGAACAAGCGAAGTCAATGCAAGAAATACAAGCTCAACAGACTAAACTCAGTAAGCTGGAAAGTGAATGGAAACTTCGAGTCACAGATGATGGTTGAAATGAAGCAGAAGCAAGCTGAAGTCGAGCTGAAGCTAGAGGACGATAAAACAAAGCTGAAGATGATGCAAGCAGACATGGATGTCAAGGTGGCTGTGGCTTGGGTTTGAGTATATAATCAACTTGAAGGTGAAGTGGAGAGTGTAGTGGGAGAGTTCTGTGAAATAGTTCCTGAACCACTGCAGCTCTGAATTTAAATGGACCAAGTATAGGAGCCCAATTGCTGCAACCAGAGGCAAGGCCTCAGTGTTCAACAGCCGGTTTGGCTGAAGCAATCGTAAGTTCATTAAGCTTAAATCGTCTTCCTGTTCCTGAACCAACTGTGTTTGCTGGTGATACGTTGAAGTTTATTGACTTTAAGATGTCGTTCCTAACTTTAATTGGAAGGAAACCTATTCCTCCCAGTGAGAAGATGCTTTACTTACCTTGTAGGAGAGGCACACAAAGCAGTAGAAGGGTTCTTTTACCGAAGCTCTGAAGATGCATATAAGGGTGCTTTAGCTGTTTTGGAGGATCATTGCGAAAATCCATTTGTCGTACAGAAAGCTTTCAGAGATAAGCTTATGAAATGGCCTAAAATTTGTTCCAATGACTATTCTGCATTAAGAGATTTTGCTGATTTCTTAAAAGGCTGTGTGGAAGCTATGCCTCATAAAATGACTTAAAGGACTGGCTATTTTAAATGACTGCAAAGAAAATCATAAACTCTTGAAAAAAATACCATATTGGATTGTACGGAAGTGGAGTAGAATCGTTGTGGAAGAACTTGATACATTAGGAGCATATCCAGCCTTCAGCCTCTTTACAGAGTTTGTGTTAAAATAAGCTCATATAGCCTGTAACCCTATTACCTCTACCTTCTTTCTAAGTTCAAGAACAGCGGATGAGAAGCCGCCTAAAAAAGCAAAGGCCTTTAGTACAAGTGCTCAATCAAAAGATTACACATTAAAGACTTCAGAAAGTGTGTCTTTATTTAGGTCAAGGTCACCGTGCCTCATCTGTAAGGATGAATCGCATGGCATTGCTAAATGCTCAGTCTTTGCTGCTAAGTCTATGGGAGATGAAAAGGCATTCATCTATCAAAATCATCTCTGCTTTGGATGCATGGGTAAAGGCCATTTCACTAAAGATTGTAGGACAAGGCATACCTGCAAGGTGTGTGGCCGCCGCCGTCCAACTTGTTTGCATGAAGAGAGAGAGAGGAAACCTGTGGAAGCCATGATTAAAGGTTCTGTTTCTGCAGAAAGGCAAATTACTCGAAGTTCATAAGGTCAACTCCCATGCGCTGATTCGAGAGGCATCCGCTACTTCAAGTATTGTCCTGGTTTTCTTGTCATCTGTGAAAGAACCTGAAAAGGAAATTCTTACATATGCTCTTCTTGACACACAAGTGATTCAACTTTGTCTTGGAGGATCTTGTTAGCGAATTGAATATAGTCACTCAACCCTTGCAACTGAAGCTTAGCACAATGACTGCTGTAGATACTGTTATAGCTAGTCATTGCAAGTTAGAAGTTTTTACAATTGAAACCATGTTTTATTACGGCAAGCTTATACACATGACTTTATTCCTGTTGATAAGTTCTGCATACCAACGGCAGCTACAGCTTTGCAGTGGTCTCATCTTAAACATCTTGCAAATGAGTTGCCATCACCTCAAGATTGTGATGTGAGACTGCTGATTGGATATGACTGCCCTTCAGCTTTGGCTCCTCTTGAGGTTATTATTGGTCATGAAAACGAGCCATTCGCACAGAAGACTGAATTGGGATGGAGCATTATAGGAGCAGTGAACCCCCATCTGGATAGGCAAGGAAGCCAAAGGTTTGTGCACAGAGTTGGAGTGAAAGAAATTGCGGTGCCATCCACTGCAGACATTTTGAGAGTTCTGGAGTCAGACTTCAGCGAGAGAAATTCCGAGGACTAACTTGTCTCCCAAGATGATGTGCACTTTACTCAGCTTCTCAGTGAAACCATTCGACAAAGAGCAGATGGCCATTTAGATGGCCTCACTTCCAAATAATAAGAAACTGGCCACAATTCGCCTTCAGCATTTGAAAAGAAAGTTAAAAGCAAATCAGCAGTTCCATTATCATTATAAAGCCTTTATGGAAGATGTGAGCAACAATGGTGATGCTGAGCCGGTTCCAGAGGCGTGGTGGAAGAGATCCTTTGGTATATACCTCACCACGGTGTATACCATCCTAAGAAACCTGGCAAGCTAAGAGTTGTCTTTGATTGCTCAGCCAAATTTCATGGCATATCTTTAAATGACACTTTACTGACCTGATTAATTCTCTGGTGGGAGTTCTCTGCCGTTTTAGGAAAGAGGCAGTAGACATTATCTGCGATATTGAAAGAATGTTTCATCAGTTCTTTGTTACCCCTGAGAATCGCCGTTATTTGAGGTTCCAATGGTGGGAGCATGGAGATCTTGAGTGCGAGCCCAAAGAATACCAGATGGCTGTCCACCTCTTTGGTGCTGCTTCTTCCCCAGGATGTGCCAATTTTGGCTTGAAGTATTTGGCACAGCAATACAAGTCACTCTATCCTTCTGCAGCAGCCTTTGTGGCAAACAGTTTTTATGTTGATGATGGGCTAGTGAGTGTTCCTTCAATCAAAGAAGCCTCTGAGTTAATTGTTGAAGCACAGCAGTTGTGTAAACGAGGAGGCTTACGGCTCCACAAATTCAGTTCAAATGAGAGAGAGGTCCTTAGTTGTGTGGATCCATCTGAAAGAGCGACTAGTTTTGAGTGCCTTGACCTCAATCAAGATTCTACCTCAGTAGAACATGCATTGATGTAAACTTGAAAGATAAACCAGACACCCACCGTGGCATTCTTTCAATTATAGCCTCCTTGTATGATCCTCTGGGATTTGTGGCCCCATTCATTTTGAGTGGAAAGCGCATCCTTCAGGAGCTGTGCCACAGGAGCATTGAATGGGACGATCCACTTCCCGATGACTTGTGTCCACAGTGGGAGGAATGGAAGACAGGCATTGAACGGCTGAGAGAGGTTTCAATCTCCAGATGTTACTATCCACCACACCTTGGTAAGAATGTGAGTGTCGAATTACACCACTTTTCAAATGCTAGTAGTGTGGGATATGGCGCATGTTCTTACCTTCGATATAAGGATGAAGTCCATTGCAGTTTCGTTATGGCTAAGGCTAGAGTTGCGCCAACAAAGGTCACAAGTATTTTCCGCTTACAACTTTCAGCTGCTGTGATCGCGACCCGACTGAGTGTTTTGCTGAAATCAGACTTGAATATGAAAAGTGATAAAGTTCTTCTGGACAGATTCTCAAGTCACTCTGGTATACATCAACAATGAAGCACGGAGGGTTCACGTGTTTGTAGCAAATTGTGTCCAGTTAATAAGGGAGCATACTAATTCGAGCCAGTGGCATTATGTTGATACCACAGAAAACCCAGCCATGCCTCTCGGGGACTACGTGCGTCAGAGATCCGATCTACCAACTGGTTATCGGGTCCTGAGTTCTTGTGGAGGGAAGGAATTCAGCTTAAACGTTGTCCATCAAATGACCTCTTGGTTGGTGACCCAGAGGTTAAAGCAGTTCAAGCATTCGCATCAAGTGTGAGAGAGTGCACGGATATGCTTAATCGCCTGTCTAGATTTTCATCTTGGACAACACTCCTTAAGGTAGTGGCAAGAATTAAAAGACTGTGCTCTGAACAAAAGTGTCTCACAGATGTTGTGACTGTCAAAGAGCGTGAGAGTGCAGCTAAAGTTTTAATAAGGCTTGTCCAACAGCAGTCATTCAGCCAAGAGATAAAGAGACTCGAAATGGGACAAAGTCTCCAGTCTTCTCTTCCGTCTGGATCCAATCTCGAGAGAGGGTATACTTTGTGTTGCCGGAAGATTGAAACATGCAGAAGAATTTCGGCATCCTGTCATTTTGCCCAATAATGGTCACCCATCTTATTCTGTCTCACTATCATTTTCAAGTATGTCATCAAGGCAGAAGTCAAACTCAAATGGAGCTTGGAGCAAATTGGTTTTGGATACTTGGTTGCAGAAACTTGGTCACTAAACTCATACATAAGTGTGTGCAATGCCAGAGACTAAGGCGTCCTGTTGAAGAACAGCGTATGGCTGAGCTTTCTAAAGAGCGTATTGAGAAATCTCCTCCCTTTACAAGCTGCGGAATGGATTGCGTTGGACCATTTCTCATTAAAAGAAATCGCAAGGAGCATAAGAGGTATGGTTTGATATTTACTTGCCTTTACTCTCGAGCCGTGCACATAGAAATGTTAGAAGATCTATCTACCGATTCATTCATCAACGCCCCTAGGTGCTTCATCAGTCTAAGAGGAGCTGCTTGTCAGCTTTACTGTGATCAAGGCAGGAATTTCATTAGCGCCAAGAACGAATTGAAAGAAGCACTTAAACAGTGTGACTGTCAGATCTTGGAGAATTTTCTGGCTGAGAAGCTGTGTGAGTTTGTGTTCAATGCCCCCTCTGCAAGCCATGCTGGTGGTGTTTGGGAGCGTCAGATACGTACCATTCAAAATGTCTTAAATGCTACCTTGGCCCAAAGTGCTGGTAGGCTTGATGAAGCTTCCCTTAGGACACTCTTTTATGAGGCCATGGCTATTGTCAACAGCCGCCCACTGACAATAGATGGGATAAATGACCCTAATTTTATCGAGCCATTAATGACCAATCATCTAATCCTAATGAAATCAAAGGTCACTCTTCCGCCTCCTGGGAAATTTGTGAAAGAGGATGTTTATGGCACAAAGAGATGGCACAAATCAGATGAATTCTGATTCAGTATTTGATTGAGCAGTTCTGGAGCCGATGGAAGAGGGAGTACCTCTCCAGTATCTCTATACGGCAGAAGTGGCATGTGCCCCGACGCAACTTTATGGCAAATGATGTGGTCATTATTAAAGAAGAAATCCTTCCGCGAAACCAGTGGCAATTGGGACGAGTGGTGGAAACAACTGATGGCTTGGTCCGAAGAGTTAAAATACAAGTGGGGGAAAAGAGATCACTTAAACAGAATTTTTCCTCTAAACCATCAATTATAGAAAGACCAATAAAGAAGTTAGTTCTGCTACTTGAGAGTGGGTAGTTATGAGGTATACACACAAGTATATTCACATATGGATGGATGTACAAATATAACTTACGTGAGTAACATTTTATGCTTATTTGCACATTTTCTACTTTGGGATAGTAAATGGTACTTAGAATTCGGGAATCATGTATGGTTTGTGGCAACATGACATGATTGGTGGGAGTGTAAAGGACCACAATCTCCTTGTATGTTTATTTTGTTTGAAGAAAACAACACATAAATATATCAATTTTTTTAATGTTTTCATGAATATATCGATTTGTATCTGTTTTATTGTGGTTGAATATGAATTTGTGAACGAGAATTGTATTTTGTCCTGTGGGTGACACCGTAGTCGCTTGAAAGGGGAGAGCTTGAAAAGGTGGCCTGCAGGTGCAAATGAGTAGAAGCTACTCTGGTTGATTTAAGCTGCACAAGCTTCGTCTCTAAGCTTATACTTCATTTACACAAATAAAGTAACTTTGACGCCTGTTTTAATGGCAGAAGAAAGGATTATCGTGTCGTACAGTTGCATTCCTTGGTGAGCGCAGCGAGGTCTGTTTGTTTGTTTATCTAATTTGATTTGTAACTCGTATCTTTTATGTATGAAACACTTGGTTGTACATGAATGTTTGTTGTTTCTATGTTTGGCACAGTTTTCACGGTGCTGTAAGGTACAAGAAGAAATGGATTAAAGTCGATGCTGCTATGAACTCTGCTATGAAACCTTAAGCATCTGTTGAGACTCTCTTTTGGGAACCAAGGGCTGCTACATATTCTATTTATGTAATATTGAGCCTTACTAGACATAACTAACTAAAAGTTATTTTAATGCTATAATTGTTATCATAGAAATGTTTGTATAAAGTGATAGAAGTCCAAATGCTCAATAAATTATAAGTTAAGGTATTTTGCCTTTGTATGACCCATTATTGTTTTGCAGAAAATGCAAAAGCAGAATACAGTAACAGAGCTTTGACAAGGGTCAAATTTCAAGTTTGAGTTTAAATGTAGATAAATGTATTCATTATGACAACTACCTGGCAAATTATCAGTGTCCAACCTATCATACAGTTGGCTGGACAACAAAAAAACTTTAAAGTCATTTTTCTCAGTTTCACACTCTGGAAAGTTAAGGTCTTTTGCCTTTGTAGGGCAGTACAGTAGACGCATTGGTCCACTTTACAGATGTAAAGTTATTGATGATGGTTCATCTGATGTTACACAGCTTGTGTTGGTCAGTCTGGTTCTTCACCAGAGGTCAGTTTCTGGCCACAGGGTGCTGCTGGCTGGATATTTTGGTTGGTGGACCATTCTCAGGTGCTATAGTGAGGTGTTTAAAGCACTCTTCTGTGTATGATGCACTTAAACCTACTGCAACATAAACTGACAATCCGCTATTCATAATCAACAAGACAAAGATAAGTAGCTCCATCTACTTCAGTTGGAGAAGAGTTTAGGAATATTTACTCATTTGTGATTTGGAGAAAGGACTGAATGTTGATTTGCTGTGTGCTAGTTCTTTTTTTGATGCACTCAAACCTGTTGCAACATGAACTGACATTTTATACAATTGCATGCACTGATCAAATCATATGCTATCTGGGTTTTGATTGGTTGTTTTATGAACCCTGTTGCAACAGTCTGACGCATTTCAGATGCAAAAGACCTTATGTTACTCATATCACACATATGAAGTTTGATTTAGTTCATTTAGTTGCTGAGGATTCTGATGTTGAACTTATACTAGTGACTAATAAGAATAAACCACCACTTTATAACATTGTTCTTATTAGCTCCCAGGGAAGATCACACTGACACCTGAGTCTATGAGTGACTGAGTGTCCTTTAAATTGTTTGAAATCCTCTTAGCAAGAAAGACATTTGGTCAGCAAAAACTACTTATTAATGTGTTCATATTTAGAAACAGGATGGTCACATGTGTATTCATTTCTCATCAAGAGGACTTCAGAAAAAAGTACTGTCACCCTCCCATCCCCTCCCAAGTGTCTTCTGTTTGAAATATAAGTAAGAAATACGATAACTCAAATACAGGCACTGTTATAACTAGAAACATAGGTGTGGGTTTCCTCCCTTTCAGTGATATACACAAAAGTGATAATAGCTTCTATCTTTGGAGATATTGTTCAGAAAAAAAAACACCTTTATAAAGATTCACTGTTCAAATCGCTGAACTCGTAATCGTAATCACTGAAAATGCTTATTTAAAAAAATGGTTGTTATTCAGTAATGGTGACAGTCCTAATAGCTTGTATTTTAAATAGCCTTGCATTTCCCAATGCAGTGAGGTCTGATTCTTATTCTGTTGGGCTTGGATAACAGAGCCCGGAGCTCAAGGACGTGACGGAGACGACTCGCATATGTTATCTTGACAGATCCTAACATGACAAACATCATAACTGAAAAGAGTGTTTACAACCGTTTGGGGAGCTGAAGCACACATCCATGTTCGTATTAGTCACGTCCATCTTGGACTAATCACGCACTCTCAAGAATTCAGATGCAAGAGGGCCTTTTTCCACATCTGCGCCCTGTTTTTATGCTCATATATCATAACGGTTCTGGGGGCTGCTGGAGCTATCTGAAAGAAATCTAAGGTTCTGCCTTTGTTCTTGTCAGAGTAAATTTAGATCATCCATTAAAATCCCTAGAATCTTCAGTATCGGCACCACTCATCAGCATCACTTCTTGATCTGTTGATTTTTTCCATGATCTGCTGTCTAGAACTGGATTACACTCTTCCTGCCACACAGTGGGCTCCTCTAAGCCCACCCTGATTTACGCATGCCCATGTCAAGTCCTTGACATGTTCCCATGCGAGGCTGAGATTCTTTGTGAATGCAATTTACATTTCCACTGAAATGCCGTAGTTTCAGGGGGGTCAGGAACGGGTGTATATTACATGGCATTTCAGAAATACTTTAGTGAGGAGCAGAGCATCACAGTACGGTCATTCTCTGTAGAGATTTCGTACACTTTTGCATATTATTTGTGATTTTTGTCTACAGAAAAATACTTCTGTTTGTGTTAATACATAAGTGTTCATATAATGCAAAAAAGTCAAGTTAAGTGCATCTGAATCCTTGGTCATATTCAGCACAATATTTTATAAACACTTTCTGATGTTAGCTTGATAACCTTGGGAAAGGTATACAGTAATCTTTCGCTTTTCGTGGGGGTTACGTTCCATGAGCACCCGCGAATAGTGAGAAACTGCGTTGTTGTGTTTTGGAAAAAAAAAAAAGCCTATTTTTACAGTCTAAACCCTGAATATGCCCCCAGAACACTTTACATTTTCTTTAAAGGTAATGCATTAAACTAAGTTTAAAATGAAACTAAAGGTAAATAATCAGAATCAGAAAACTTTACTGCTTAAAAGACCATTAGCATTAGCGGTTAGCATTAGCATTGTATGAAAACAAACACGTACTCAAAAGAAACATTGAAATAACTCTCTATACTCATGTTTAGACAGGGCACAGCTTACTAATACTAAATAATATGAGGACAAGACATGAAGCAGTCGTTCTACATGCTGCAGCAGCTTCTTCTTCTTCTTTTTATGGCAGTTTACAACTTTTTATTGTATTACCTCCAGCCTCGGACTGGTGGAGGTAATACAGTTCGGTTCTCAGAAAAATCTGTATTAAAACACTAGTTCCTGACTATATGTTCATGTATCCCAGGGTCAGTAAACAACCCTCCACAGCTTTCTCCTCCCTGGATTTTCTCTCTCAATTTTGGGAGTGGGTGTAAATTATCACTTACCATGCAGTGCCACTCTCTTGCACATTTAGTTACACGCTCTCATGGTTTTATTTAAAAGAAAAAGATGTTTTTACTGATTTTGTTTAAGTGTAAAGAAAGTGAAGATATATGACGCGTATGGAATCATTTTTACAAAAACTTCAGAAAACGGCATTAAAATGTT
The DNA here is from genome assembly GCA_037577145.1 of Brachypetersius gabonensis. Classification (NCBI taxonomy): domain Eukaryota; kingdom Metazoa; phylum Chordata; class Actinopteri; order Characiformes; family Alestidae; genus Brachypetersius; species Brachypetersius gabonensis. The sequence continues at coordinate 10,487 of JBBJLR010145707.1, forward strand.
TGGGGAAAAATGATTTTTGGTGCAAAACTGTCCAAGTCTGTGTCCATTTTCCTTTTGGCAAGCCCACTTTGCAAATGTGAACAAGCCCAAAAAACACTTCCCATTTCTGACCTTGCCACCTTACTAATTCACTACTGTATTTGTCCCATAGCATCACAATAACTAGGACACTATGTTGTACATACCATGCAGCTCTAGGGGAAATATAGTTGGTTCTCAAGGCAGTTCTATATGGCTTGTTCACATTTGCAATATTTATTATGATAAACCTCTGGACTTTCCCGTGTGAAATGGTCTCGTTTTCTGTGGTACTGGTGGATAAATGTAAGTCCAGGATTACTTATCAGGCTGTGGATTACTTGTGAAGCTTCAAAAGACACTGAAGTCTCTGCCTATACCCCTCACAAACACATTTCAAAAGCTTTGCTTGATGTTTTTCAGTGACACATTCTTAACCTCTGCTCTGCTGGAGGTCGTCTGAAGTGTATGTCAGAGTTATGGTCCCGTTCAGCCTCTGAATCACTCACTCTGGGCTGTCAGATGTTTTGTTTTTGTAGCTCCAGAGCCTTTTGTTCTCGTTCCTCCTCAAATGGAGAACTTGGTAAGTGGTTGTCTGTAATGACTGTAAGAACATTTCTGCTCTGGTGTCTGGTGTGAAATTAAAAGGCATTCTCATTTGTTGGGAAGATTTCACGCAATGCGAAAGTGAAGGAGCTTCATAAAGACCTAATGTGCAACGTTACGAAACCACTACAAAACTACAGAGTCCTTGTGAAGACCTTGAACATCCCAACTAGTGCAACTGTGTCAATAATTTGCAATTGGAACGTCCATTAAATGAATTGTGCTTGGACAGGAGCACCCCACAAGATTTCTCTTAGATGATGAGGAAGGACGATACAGAGGTACCTTGACTTACAAGTTTAATTTGTTCCATGACGGAGCTTGTAACTCAAATTACTCGAATGTCAAATCAATTTTCCCAATTGAAATGAATCGAACTGCCATTAATCCGTTCTGGACCACCCTTTTTGTTTTTACACAAGAAAAATGTGCTTTTATACAACTATATTGTATAAAACCACAAAACAATAGAACGTGCCGCAATAAATGTTCGGCATTTTTCCTCTTTTTAAAATTCTCAAACCCCGACTGGCTTTAACCGGCGGCCCGATGCCTCGTTCGCCGAAGCGCCTTGTTCTGCTGCAGCAAATCAGCGTAAACAGCTCCAGTCTTCTCCAGATCATCACCTCTGTTACGGATCTCCTGCAGCTGCTTCTCCTCCACCACAGCGGCAGCAGCTCCTCCAGGTTCTCATGGATAGATGTTCGCTGTTTAGAAAATTCGCCGAGTCGACTCCACGCTCACCTTGGTCCTGATTTTCTCATTTTATCATCTGCTGCTTCTCAGCATTGTCCTTCACACGCACTTTCTTTGGACACATGAATAAACAAACTTTTGCAAAATAACTGCAAGCACAAAAGCTCTTAACCCGAAGTTTAGCTCTCAACTCGAAACAAAAAAATCGTCCGAAAGACGCTCGTATCTCGAAAAACTCATAAGTTGGGACACTTGTAAGTCAAGGTACCGCTGTAGTTGGTAAGGTTCAGTGCATTGCCTTCAAATTCTGAAAGGCACAAGAGAACAGACAAATCTTCAGTTTCTGTCTATCTGCCTTTAAAGATGCCTAGTGTCTTTGCACAAGTTTTTTCTTAACTCAGAACAGCTGGTTTCAGGTTTGGTGACAACTATTTTCTTACTCATGTTTTCTTTCTGGAATTTCCGTAAATGTACACTACCGGTGTTTCAAACTTTTTTTTAATTGAAATTCAAACAGTTCAAGTCCCATGAATATGAAGAAATTGTACGAGGGACAGAGCTGAACTGCGAGACGTTTAAAAATGGTGAGGTTTCCCAGAAGTGGGAAATAATTCTGGAGCTCCATGCAGTTCCTCTGGTTTGGGCCGAGTTGGTCGGGTTCGTCCTACAGCGAGATAGCGTCCCTAAACATAAGTCCTAGCTCTGCCAGAACTAGATGGTGAGCTGGAGAACATGGAGTGGCCAGAAGTCTCCAGGCTTAAACCCCATGGAGCTGCTTTAGGATGAACTGGACAGAAGAGTGAAAGCAGAGCAGCCTATAAGAGCCGGACACTGATGGGAACTTCTGCAGCAGAGCTGTAAGAACTTTCTGCAGAATGAACAAAGAGACTCTGAACCACTTGAATTAAAAAAAAAAAAAAAAAAATACAAATTGGGGTTATGTAGAATATCATATATATTATTTGAATTTAACAGGTTCTTGTTGAAAGCAATTATGTAAAGTTCATTCATTTTCATGATCTCAGCTGGATCTTGCATATTTCCTGTGAATTTGATGTTTTTGTAAAGTTTTGAGCCTCATTGAAACACGGTAAGTTCATTTTTGTAGAAAAAGTGACAGTAGTGGACGTGGCTTAAATTTCACAATTTCTTCTGACTGTGGTAGCAGTAGGTGTCTTCGACAGTGAAGGACTTGCACTGATGCATCAATGCACTGATGTTATTTGTACAAAGAACAGTGTGTGGCCGTCATTATGAGGCATGGCAGGCAGACAGAGGCCCTGGCCAAAATAAAGCCTAAGCCCATACCTCTGGGTTTACCTTCCCCAGTTTTCCAGAACTTCTGCAGATATGGCGGCTTTCCAGGCTCCTATGAGAACGCTTTCTGTCTGGATGAGTGTGGTCAGCTCCAGAGTAAACTCACCCTACATCCAGATACAACTGCTGAACTCATCATTCTGTTAGAACTGCTATACAGTTATAGACATGCACCCGGCAGTGGGGAACCATTAATGGCTTCTAGCAACAAGAAATACACCTCTGTCATTTTTTATTCAATGGAATCACGTTTGATTTGATATTCTGCAGATATGCTAGCACTACTCTCATCATTCATTCATTTCTGCTCGAAAACTATGAGATTGAACAATAAAACCTGATCATATTTCACTGTGGTATCTAGGTAGACCAACTAAGTGAGCTCTCATGTCTGATTGAAGTCCTTGAGACTTGACTCGGTCTCGGTGCTGTGACTCGTGAGTCAAAACTCGTAAACCACTGCCCCCCGGGTATTGTGCTCCTGGCTACCCGCTGCGTCACTTGGAGAATGGGTTAAATGGGTTAAATACAGCTAAAGAATTCTACACTGTTCACACTGTGTGCTGTGGTGTGTTCACGTAAGACAAATGGACACTTCTTAACAGCAACAGCTCTGTGTCAGAACTCTTTGCTGAAGGAGTTGCGGTTACAAGATTCAAACACAGTATTAAACGTTATTTACAAGCTTCAGATGTCCGTGTTTAATCTAGAACAACATATTCATATACAGTTTACAACTCAGCACTAATATACCACCTGAAACAGTGTTTTTCCTGTTTCCTTTTTACTGTGTACATTTACAGCCCAGGCTGAAGGTCTAAGTTCATCTATTAACTAAAATAAAAAGTGGCATGGGTTTGACTCATTAGGCCTTAGTCCATCTGTGGACGATTCCAGAGAATAATAAATTATATCATCCCTCAAACCTCCCTGCATGTTGTCTTTACACAGTAATGGGCTTTAATACGCAGCTGAAGACATCTAAACACTTCCTTCTTGTAATTTTCCCTGTTCAAATTGTCACTAAAGAACACATGTAAAAGAGAGCTGTTGAAGTCGATTTTTCCTTGAAGCCCCCCTTGCTTGTGTCCAAGACAAGAAAGGTCCCTCCAACCCCAACTCCGACCCACATAGACGCTTAAAGTGATTAAATATTAACCTTTAAACATTTATTTGCAAAAAATAAACAGCAGTAAATTTTTGTTTGTATACTCATACACAATCTCACACTTTTACGTTTCTCAGACATTGGGATTTTATTAATTTAATATGTACAAATCTTGGTAACCATAGTGCAGACAGAATTGTGTGCACCCCCTGCGATCTCTAGCGCCCCCCCTAAGGGGGCCCGGACCCCAGGTTGGGAACTACTGTTTTAAACTATCAAAATAGGCATTTATGTGCATTTTTTACCACATAAATTTGCGTGCTTTCACAATTTGCAGGTGCTCTTGGAACGTAACCCCCACAAATTTCGGGGTTTGACCATATACCAGTTTGCTCTGATGACCTCATAGTTCATGAGTGAAAGTCAGCATTGATGAGATCACAATGACCCCTAAAGGAGAGTCTGTTCTGATGACATGAGTGTGATCCCAGTAATAAAGTGGTCTGTACACGACAGCTGGTGTTTGAATTTAATTGTATATTTAATCTTACTGAAGGGGGGGAAATTATAAATGTTCACCATCGATAGTTTACAGCTTAGCAGTGATGCTGACATATGAGTGGTATGAGTGTGTGCTGTACTGGTATGGAGTTTTTAAACAGTGTCCACTATAGTAGACACATTGGTCCACTTTACAGATGTAAAGTTATTGATGATGGTTCATCTGATGTTGCACAGCTTGTGTTTTTCATTCTGTAGTCCTTTATCAGAGGTCAGTTTCTTGCCACAGGACGCTGTTGGCTGGATATTTTGGTTGGTGGACCATTCTCAGGTGCTATAGTGAGGTGTTTAAAGCACTCTTCTGTGTATGATGCACTCAAACCTACTGCAACATAAACTGACAATCTGCTATTCATAATCAACAAGACAAAGATGAGTAGCTCCATCTACTTCAGTTAGAGAAGAGTTTAGGAATATTTAGTCATTGTGATTTGGAGAAATGACTGAATGTTGATTTGCTGTATGCTAGTCTGTCCTCTGCTGAAAGGTTTGCTCCCACAAGAGTGCTTTGGAAGAAGCACATGGGTAAAGGCAGTTTTATGGGTCTGTCCTCTCACCATTTGGAGTAAGTTATTCAGCTGTTTCATGGTGTAATGCATATAGACATAGCCCTACAGTACAGTGCTGTAGTGGCACTTCTGAAGGTCAGTCTGGCACACACACCTTCCTCCTGTCTCGCCTGTGTCCCTGAGGCTTCGCACGAGAACATGCAGGGAACTGGACGGTTCTTCTTTGATGAAGTCATGGCGAACAGTTACCATGCACTGCCTTCGATATCTGACAGAGGAAAACTAAGACGGCCATAGAGATGAAAGAGTTTATCTCAGTCTTGCTTGCCATAAATAGAACCCCCCTGGGAGCTGATTCTCATTAATAACTTAAGTATTGCTGCCCAAATCCAGTCCTGGAGGGTACCGACCCAGCACAGACCCACCCTTAGTAAAATAATAAATATAACCGGTGTAAAACAGTCTAGAACCGGTGTTTACCCTCAGAACTCAGAGTGTATCAGTAAACTCTGATTT
>JBBJLR010145767.1:0-15813 GCA_037577145.1 Brachypetersius gabonensis
ACAACATTAAAATAGTGTAGATTAGTGTACAATGTTTTATATTTATTTTATAGTTGTATTAAATTAGATTTTTTAAAAGTAACGCAATAGTTACTTTGCCTGGTATTTAGTTACTTTTATAAAGATATAACTCCGTTACTAACTCAGTTACTTTTTGTGAGAAGTAACTAGCAACTGTAACTAATTACTTTTTTAAAGGTACATGCCCAACACTGATTGGCATACATATATAGCGAGAGGTGAGTTTGCGTGATTACGTGTGGAGGGTGATGTGTTGAGTAGACATGGAACAATGTCGCCTACATGGAACTATCGTGCCCGGTGGTGTCTGACAGATACACAGCTACATGCATACATACACACATACACACCTATACAGACATAAAAATGCATACAAACAAAAATTGTAATGCTCACATTAGCATTACAAACTCAAGCCGCTGGCACTTTACCGAGCTCCAAACTGTAGAGCGGGTCTGCTGGCCTGGACGGTGCAGACTGGCTTTAACCAAGGTCACTCAGCCTGGTCAAACTCCTCTGCAGGAGAGAGCAACTCTCTGCTCACACATGCAGACAGTGCAGCACTGCCACCGTCTGCCCTCTAGTGGCTGAAACAGGTAACAGTGCAGTTTCACATAGTAAGTATTAGAATGCTTTTTCCTATTGGAATTTCAATAATTGTCATAATGTGCATTATTATTTTATTATTATGTCCAGTAGTCTAACATGAAATATTGTGTAATTTTCTTATCTGGTACTAAAATATTATCATTATGGGCAATATCTTATTATTGTGTGCAAAACCCTTATTGGGTGCTAAATCATTTTATTATGTCCAATATCTTATTTTTACATGTAATAGACTTAAAATGTGAACATCACAGGCACATTTGCAGACTTCCATTGCAGATATAGTCTTTCTTTATTTAACAACATAAAACAAAACGGGCATGAGAGCCAGATTTCTATAGCAAAAAGGAGACAACAATAATTATGGGCTGACCGACAAAGCAAGTCGGTCACACACAAACTAAATACGAAATCCCCAACCCTCACAAACCAATCAAAAAACACAAACACTTAACTTTAACTAAAACCCAGCTGTAGCCTTTGAAAATCTAAACTCCCCAATAACACAAAACAAAACCTAAACGAGGGCGGCAGACTCGTGTAACAGACTCCTAAGTGTCATTTGTGTTATTTATTTAACTGTAAAGTTAATGTTATTGATTTAAGTGTAACGTTAATGTTATTAATTTTAACTGTAATGTTAATGTTATTAATTTTAACTGTAATGTAAATGTTATTGATTTAACTGTAATGTTAATGTTATTGATTTATGAGTAACGTTAATGTTATTCATTTTAACTATAACGTTAATGTTATTGATTTAAGTGTAACGTTAATGTTATTAATTTAACTGTAATGTTAATGTTATTGATTTAACTGTAATTTTGGGGTTCTGCAGAATTTGATTGTATTTATTTATATTTCATATTCATATTGTTCTCTGTGTGTCTGTGCTGTCTTAACATAAGCAGTTTCCTGTCGGGGCCAATAAAGTTTTCTGATTTTGATTCTGACTTACAGAGGAAAGTCAGCAGTTTGGGGGCTTTTGGCCGTTGGGCTCATTTTGCACACAGAGAGAAGCCCTAGCCTGGACTAAATAACTTTTTACCCTCAAAATGCATTTTATTTCAGGAATAATTAAATGTGTTGTGTTTGTGACCCCCGTGTGGGCTGTAACCCACTGGATGGGTCACCAGGACCATCAGCCACGTAGAGAAGGTTCCCAGAAAGAGCTAGAACAGCAGTATATGGGGTGTGGAGGTTATTGTACAGTGTTATTATACTATTATGGGAAACAGCATTAGCCTGTGTGGTCCCAATAAACGGTGTTGAAGGTGAATTGGGGTGAAAGGAAAGTGAGGCTGTAAACTAGGAGGTCATGTTGATCAGGTAGGCCAATGTTGTTCACGTTTCTGTTTGATCACATGGACTCTGTTGTGAAAACATCCTTGTATGAGTTAAAGATTGATGCTGCTGAACAGTTTACATAATGTTTACAGATGAAAATCAATAGTTCAGGGACACTAGTGAGAGTCTATTTGGTCTGTTTTCATCAACCAGAGTTGGTCTAACCCTTAATCAAACAGGATTTTTAATGGTGAAACCCCATTCACACTGCAATGCAGCTCAAAAGCACATTTAATAGAAAAAAGGATAAAGAAATTATGCTTAGCTGAAATTTTGGAAGTGTCCATTATTAAACTCAAAACAAAAAGTAAATGCTTGATCAAATAAAATAATCGTGAAATGAGGGTAGGATGCATAAATACATAAAGCCATTGTTGTGAGCCATTTTTACACTGCTATGAATGTGGTTTTAAATCCTGGATTTCTCTTGCAATTTATTCTTATTCTCCAAGGTACATGTATAAAGTCTGTGTGCATTAGAGTAGAGACTATAAAAGAGTCGGTGATGACTGCATGCGGTCTGTGTGATTATGAGCCCTCTTTCCAAAGAGAATAAACCAACAGAAAGTGTTCATTGTTCCTCTTCTACCATAAGAGATTTACAACAGTAACCAAGTGCAATACCTTTAAAAGTACTGCTTCTTAAGGACTTCCCAGCTATGGTTTAATTAATGTCCAAGATATGAACCAATCGGGTCATTCCAGTCTTCCACATGGGTGTTATATCTAAAGATTTTACTCAAGAAACCACTTTAACTATGGAAACAGCAGCCTGGTGTGAAATTACAGCACTACCAGCAGCAACCGGTAGGTCTCAGAGGCACAGGCATTTCCAGCTGTCTCCATAAACGTCAAACTTTCTGTGAAGACAGTAAAACATCAAGATTACTGCAGGTGTTGTGTTTCTGCTGTATTTTGTGTGTTATTAGTAATTTCCTGGAAGTACTAAAACATTAAAAACAAGTCAGAGAATAAAACCACACCCAACCGAACCGAAGCTAAACCACAATTAAGGTCCTTCTTTAGTTTTCTTCTTCTGGTTTGGAAAAAAAAATGTCCCCACTTCTACAGAATCCTCACACACACATTTGCTGGTATTACTGTATTTGTGAGATATATATGTTGTGTGTCTACATTGAATTGACTTGTGTACTTCTGTATCTCAGTATCACACCCAAACCTAAACTGACCCCTAACCTAGGTAACTAAAAATCGTTAGATTGCCCTTTAAAAAGTTCAACATCCTGTTTTCCAGTGTTCCTGACACTGTAAGGACATTTGGTTCTCACAAAGAAATAAAAACAAAGTTCAGTATCTGTTCCATCAGTTTGATATCTGATGCTACATATTAAATAGATTTTTAGAATCAGGAAACGGAAAATGGTTTCTTTTTTCATTCTGGAGCAGCTGGTGGTCTGGTGGTTAGGGAGGTGCTCTTATAATCAGAAGGTTATGAGTTTAAATCCCAGGACTGCGAATGGTACCCTTGAGCAAGATACCACCCCCCACACTGCCCCCTCCAAACACACACACTGCTTCCCCCACACATTGCAACACATGCACACACACACACACACACACACACACACACACACACACACACACACACACACTCACTACCCACTGTTTCACTGTGAATTGGTTAAATTACTTAAATGCAGAGAAAGAATTTCACACTGTGTGCTGGGTTTGTTCACACATGACTATAAGGGGCACTTTTAAAAAAAAGAATTTGGTGCTCAAGATTGAATATATTTAAAAATCTTCTCTAATCAACACAGGGTGATAATTACATACAGGCTCAAATATATACATACATCTCAACTAATATGTGGTTAAATGTCCCTTAACAAGATGCTTTTTGTAGCTATCAACAAGATTCTGGCGTAATTCTGGCTGGATATTTGACCACTCCTCTGGTTGGTGTCCTGGTACGGCCCTTGCTTGTAAGCATAGTGCACGCTGACTCGCTGCAAATCTTGTACAAATCGCCATCCTAATTTTCTTTGCTGGAAACAGAGGTGTTCGAACAGGTGATTTCGGACATGGAATGAACCCTGCATTCCTCAGCACTGCAAAAACCAATCTTATTCCCTCAAAACACTCTGGCTTTTGTGGGTATTGGAGTTTGCAAAGCTTATTTGGACTTCGGAGTAATAACAATGGAACGGGCAACCTTTAATGAGACCCACTTCATTTCTTATTTGCCCAAAGGAAATGTTGGAGGTCTGACAGCGATGGGTCATCAGCCAGACTGGTCATAGTGAGGTTATGACCAGGTGAGCATTTAACAGTTTCATGCATCCTCTCGGCAGTCCAAGTTCTTTGACTTAGCTACGAATATATGAGGAAAAGAATGCTCAATCAAAAATATTTCATTTGTTCATCTGTCAAATGATAGTACTGAGAGACATGCAGTTATGTGTGTGTGCGTGTGTGTGTGTGTGTTTGTGCGTGTGTGACAGTGTACGTGTGTGTGTGAGTGTGTGTAGTTGTGGTTGTGTTTGTGCATGTGTGTGTGTGACTGTATGTGTGTGTGTTCAATCTCCCAAGAGACAAGATGCAGACCTGCGGACTCGCGATGCTCCTGTTGTCTTTCGGCCTGACCGTTGGCGAGTCTCCACCGACTCACAAAGCAGGCAACATCACTTTCCATGCTCAACATACTGTCTACTCCTTTACACGGCTCTGACCATCATCTTCTAACTTTCAAATTCCCTCTTCAGACCTCCTCATCTCTTCCCCTGCGTGCAGCACCTTGGACTGCCTGCAGGAATCTCTCTTCTTTATCTCTGCCCTCGCTCTCCTCATCTTTTCGATCCTGCTTACCTCTACCAAACTCTACTAACCCCAGTCCATCTTCTGTTGAATCCAGTATCCATGACCTTCTCTCATATCTCCGCAGCTCATTTAACCAACTCTGTCCTTTGTCTTCCAGACCAAAGCGGGTCGCTCCCCCGGCTCCATGGCTGTCTCAGGTCCTGCGAAGTAACCCAAGGGAACTGAGAGCAGCTGAGAGAAGAAACGCTTAAGAATAGTGACTTAAGAATCCTTCCTTTCTAAAGTTCTGGAACATGCAGTGTATAACCAAATCAACTCTGTTCTCTCCCTAAACAGTAGTGATGGGAATTCCGGCTCTTTTTAGAGAACTGGCTCTTTCTAAAAAGTGCTCTTCAGGTTGTTTTGTTGCTTTAATTAATTTATTATCAACAAAAATATAAATGTATGCACAAATTGAATTACTAATGTAAAAAAACTTTTTTTATTTATATATGTTTATTATATAAATATCTTTTTTAAGGCTGGGAAAGTTAACGTGCTATTATTGCGTTAACACATTATTTACTTAATGCCTACAATAATTTAATTTAATATGGACAAAGGTAATGGGACATCTGACCCCCGCAAAAACAAGCCAACACTTACGCCGCTCCCATTACTTTTGTCCATATAAGATGCCATAATTACACCAAATGTGACTTTAACACTGTTCCGCCCCCATTCTTTGCAGCTGCTATAATGGTTGCGCTCCCATGCTCTGGGAACTTGTTTTTCAATAACAAGCTAGATAAAACGTGAACGCACTGTAGGGGCAAATAGCTTTGGTTTTATATTAGATTTGATTACATTAACGTTTTTACAGAAATATTTGAACTTCAGCTGTGACTGTGTTAAAGAGAACACTGCGGTTAAAAATTCCCTTATTCGTTTACAGTCTTTTTTTTACAGTGTTACTCCACTTTTAGATAAATCTGCACAAAGCAAACATATTTGTCTACTCCTATGTTGATAAGAGTATTAAAAACAGTATATTTAGACTTAAGGGTGCGCTTAATCGCGAGATAACTATGGCAAACATGAGATTAATCGTGATTAAATATTTTAACCTACTGACAGCCCTAATCTTTTTATTTATTCACTCCACACAAAATTTAAAAAAATAATTATAAAATACAAAACCCAGCTATTTACGATTTAACTTTTAACTATTTAAATGTTCAGCTTTTTCCTTTTAAACAAACCTAGTGAAACAACACAAAACACTGCAAAACAACAACAATAAAATATTGATTAAAATATGCAAAACAAAAAGAAAAAAATGAACACCCAGATCTTTAATTAAGGGAAAGGTTGGCATTCAGAAATACCAAGTGCCTCAGTTTTGAGGAGCTGATCTGGTTTCTTCTGTCAGTTTTGGAATAGATTCTCTCAGAGGGGACTGATTTTGCCAAAATACACAGTCTCCATGTCATCACCTGGGTAAGACATGGATAAATTGAAATCTTGGTCTCCCACAAGCTCAGTAGGTCTGCACTTCTCTGGCAAAGGGGTTCAATGTAAGATCTCACTTCCAGTAATGCATCTGCTGAGGGATTCCTTCTGGTAATGTCGCTACTTGCTCATTCTTCAAAGAACCCCCAAACAGCAGATGCTCGCTGAGAGAGAGAGGGAGAGAGAGAGCGACCGACCCATCGCTACTTAACAGCATCCTCTACCCCCACCAGTCTGGGTTTAAGACGGCACACTCCAATGAAACTACTCTTTGCTGTCTCAGAAGAACTTCATGCTAGAACTTCATGGCTAGATCAGCCAAACTGTCTTTTGCTCTGATCCTCCTCAACACAGTCAACCACCAGATCCTCCTCATCACTATCTCCGACCTTGGGATCTCAGGGACAGCCTGGCAATGGTTCGTATCCAACCTTAATGACCAAAGGTTCCAGGTAGTATGGCAAGTCTGCTCCACGTAGACTATCCACTGGTGTCCCGCAGTTTTTTGTAGGCTAGCGTTTTACGTAGCTACATTTGCATTTGTGATTTGAATGCTAGTGCGCTATACGTAGATAATAGTTGTAGCCTTTTCATAGGCAATTGCAGAATTTATTTAACTACAGGGAAATATCCAGAAAGAATTAGCAAGGCCGATAAATATGTAATTCGACAGCGTGCACAACAGTTCGTTCTCCAAGGTAGGGTTAACGGCATGAACCAGTACATAAAAATAGGATATATACAGGGATTGACACAATTTTTGCTCTAGTACTCTAATGAGTACCTACATAAATTAACACCCCAACCATTCTCTCGACAATGTTTTCTTTTTGCAGATGGATTACTTTATTATGTACGCGGTAAAGGCAGCAATAACGCGGTTTTTCATTTTAGGCGAGAGCACCCGTGCATAATGAAAAACCGTGTTGTATTGGGGGAAAAAAAAAAAAAGTGTAAACCCTAATTTTATATCATTGCTAGGTTACCGGGACGCAGGGCTAGACTGACGGCTCTGTCTGGCATGTTTACATTATTTAATGTAAATATTCAGCAGATCAATACATAGTATTATATAGTTTATTATTATTTTTATTATATTATTTTTAAAGTTTATTATTATATTTCTTGTGGCAAAACACTATTATTATTATTATCTCTAGCATAAAACGATCATTTTCGTTCTGAAAAAATTTAGCATGTGGATGGTTCCGTGAGTTCTGATCCGCTAAAACTGCGGGGTTACGGTATGTATGTGTTTAGGGTCAAAAAGCAGACTTACAGTGCTATGAGTAACATTTCAAAATTTGACATCTGTTTCTGTAGCTTTGTCAATCAAAGCTGATCAAAAGTGTGCTTTTGGCCAAAAATGGGCCTTATAAATTATTTAATTGGGACGACTGGCACCTGGAAAGGAACTGGAAAGTGAGGTAAAGTTTTCTGTCAAATACTTATATGCATACATACTCTAAATTATGTCAGCTGAATACATCGTTAAATTTTTGGGCTTTTTAGGTTATAAACACATTGGCAAGACACCACAATAAGGAGAAGAAGCAACAGGTTTTTGACATTGATTCATATGACATGACAAAGCTTATGGCATATGAATCATGGGGGGTGGGGGGGGGCGCTGAGCACTCCAGACAGACGGATTTCCCGGATAATGACACAAGCAATGGACTATCGTTAAGGAGAGCAACCTGTTTTTGCGGCAAAACCTGCAAGAACCTGAGAGGTCTGAGGATCCACCAGACCAAGATGGGCTTCTGCAGGAGGGATCAAATTTAGCAAGGTAGGTAGTACCTGTCACGATTGCGTCCTGTAAGATGTGAGATGAAAGAGATGAGACAGGCGTAGACCTCGTAGATGTGAAAAGGTTTATTCAACATACGACCAGGAACAAACAGAAAAGAGCATCATAAACTAGGAGGAGAAACAGGAACACGAGGAAGGTAATGTGATGGTATGCTGAAGTGAGGACTAAAGAGAGAACAGGACTATAAATAGAGTGAAGGACAGAAACATAGGACCAACAGGAACACAGGGAGTAATGATGAAGGGGAAACAGGTGAGGCGAGTGAGAGACAAAGTAATTACACACAGGTGTCTAGAGGAGTCAAAATAGGGTTAGGGTTAGGGTTAGGTTTGGTAGTCCATGGGTTAGATGCGCCCCCAGGTGGTCGAAGGCGTGAACTGTCCCAGTATCCACCAGCACACGGGCATGACTGTGACAGTACCAAGTACTGCCTCTGGTGAGACGGAGGAGTTGCAGGACCCAGAGTCACTCCACAGTGTCCAGAACCTCCAAGCCCTACATGCTGCAACCAGCAAACCATAGGAACATTGCTGTGTCTTGTGGCCTGCTGCAAACAAGGAGTCTGAGTGGCGCCATTTGAATGAGGATGTTAGCCCCAGGCCCAAGCGGGGTGCCATACTAGGTTTACAAGCTTTGCCTGAGACTCCTAAAGAGGCTGTGGAGACTCATTAGGATCAAATGGCGAAGAGGGAAGGTAGACAAGCAGTGGAAACATGCTGAAATGGTCTGAATACCAAAGGAGGAGAATTCAAGTGACATCTCTCCACTCAATGTGGAAGGCAAACTTTTTTAAGATTCTTGCAAAATGGCTGACAGAGCACCTCCTAAAGAAGGGGCCCCCTGTCTAAGCCTGGCATTCGCAAAGCCTTTATGGACGATCTTACGATCACTGCAACATCAGTGGCAGAATGCCGTTGGCTCCTTCAGGGTCTGGATAGGCTTATGGCATGGGCGAGAATGAAAGTCAAATCAGCCAAGTCCAGGTCCCTGGTGCTGAGACAGGGGAAAGTGAAGGACAGGTACCGCTTCTACTTGGACAGAACCCCAATCCCATCAGTGTCTGAGAAGCTCATAAAGAGCCTGGGGAAGATCTTCAACACCACCCTGAGAGACACAGCAGCAGTCCAGTCGATGCAAGCTGAATTGAAAACCTGGCTATCAGCAGTGGATAAATCAGGTCTCCCATGGAAGTTCAAGGCATGGATCAACTATCAACAGCGCATCCTGCCAAGATCCTCTGGCCACTGTTGAAGTACCGATAACCGTTGTTGAGGGCTTCGAAAGAAGCATCAGTCAGTTTCTGCGTAGGTGGCTGGGCCCGCTGAAGATCTGCATTGCCCTGTATGGCCGCACCAACAAGCTGCAGCTTCCTTTCTCCGGTCTGACAGAGGAGTTTAAGTCACCAGCGCCAGGGACTCATCTGACAGGTATCAGAGTGAGAACAGGAAGGAAGTGGAAGGCACAGCAAAGTTGCGACACGGCATCTGTGAAGAGGAGGACACCGACAATTCATGGGTAGGTAATGTGGGATCAGTAGGCATTCAATCATGTTTTTGTGGTAAACTGTGGGAACAATAAGCATTTAATCATGTTTCATGTTACAGGAATACATATATAGCCATGAGATGATTTTCAGCACTAATACGGGTTCAGCCTTAAAAGCTATGCACTAATAAGAGGAAGTAGGACAGTCTCGTACCTAGGGTCAAGAAGAGTTCAGAAGTTACTGCAGTTAGTCCGCCCAGCACCAACTTAGCAACAGTGTAGGAAGACAGGAAATATCTGGTGAAAATAGGGATGTAGCGACTAGGTAGTGACTAGGGTGTTGCTAGGAAGAAATGTTGCTGGAACCCCACAGGTGCTGAGTAAGCCCAGAAACGGCCTAGGGAGATGTGAAGTCTTGAGGAGTGCCCTCAGACCAGCGTTGGCATTCATGCACTGCTGCTCTCCTTTGCGCAAAGTACAAGAATAAAGGCAAGTGAAGAGAAAAGAATTATGCTGTGTTGTGAACCCGCCAACCAGGATCTCCGGACCAGGGGGAAAGGGCGGCATGGACTGGAAGTCCAGAGCCCGACAGTAAAGAAAATTTGAATTTGACTTAATACAAGGTTCTTATGGAAACTGTATTCTATTGATTTCAGAAAAGATCTGCAGACTGAAGTTGACATTTTACAACTTTTTTTATTATAAAAATATAAGACAAATAAGCCAGATATTAATCATTAGAATATTGACTACTCACTTGACTGTATTTGCAATTATTCTGAAAATTTGTAACAACTTTTCACAGATTGCCTGCAATGGTGGTTCCACATGTTGTGTGCTGATAACCCACCAACGGAGACTGATTTCTTCTGTGGAGCATGTTAGAAAAAGGAATTGTTGTTTTGTTGATAGTTTGTTTACAATTGTTTCATATTCAAATGTTTCTGAATACATTCAAAATGTTACATTATTATACTTTTTTTGTTTTATAAATGTATGTGTATATAGTTAAATAAATCTTAATTCCGAGATTTTGTGCCGTATTGCATGGAGTCCAGAAAAACTGAAGAGCCGTTACAGTAAAATCATATAAGAACCAAATCTTTTATTTTGTCTACACCTTGCTACATGTGGTGATGTATAAAATATTATAAAAGCGGGGAAATTGTGTTCCCCAGTTGCTGGTCCTAGGGATGTGTAAGAATCCTGAAAATATGTCAGACACATCACTGCATAATGACAGGTGACTGTTATTAATAATGTGCACCAAAAGAGTTTTATTCCAATAATAAAAGGGGAACCAACATTGCTGGGTGCTGGGAATATGTGTTCTCCCTGCTTTTTGACAGTAAGAATGTGTCAGGGGTGCAGAAGTGCGTTAAATGGAAAACAATGCGTTAGGTGAGGAAGCAAATTTCCTCAGTATCCTGTAGAAAACGATAAGTAAAGACACATAAAAATCAGCCAAAAAGAAAATAACTCGAATCCAATTGAATTGAATTGAATTGAATTATTTTTAAAAATATATTTTCATATATGACCGGGAGCGGGCGAGAGTGACAGGGAGAGTGAGCGGCAATTGGAATAAAAAAATAGTGCCGCGTAGGGCTTTACTTCTTTACTTCACGGACACTTCGAGTAAGAGTAGCAACCATGCTCAATTTTCTCCATTTATAGACAATTTGTCCCACCGTGGACTGGTGAACATTCAGAGATACTTTTATAACCATTTCCAGCTTTATGCAAGTGGGTGTGAATGATTGATAGCCCGCTCTTTGTGTCAGATTTGCAATATTTATGTTTATGTTGGGTGTTGCTAGAAAGATATGCAAACAGGAACTGGAAAGGTGTAAATTATCATAACAGATTCGTTGTGAATGATGGATAGCCTGCTCTTTCTGTAGAAAGATTTTAACTGAAGTGTTTCTATTTTGGGGCATCTTTTCATTGCAGTAACTTGTAGAGCTTTGGGGACAGGACAGGCAAACAATGACAGCCATCGTCACCTGGCCATGTCTGGGGGTGGGGTTACAGGTGTAATACACCCATCTAATCAATATGCATGTAAAAGGGCCACTGGCTTGAAGCTACATAACATTTCTGAATGTTCTTCCTACTTTTTTGTAGCCAAAACTTATGTTTACAATGTTCAAACCTCAAGACGTCTTGCTCAGATATACATTGTTTTTACTTTGTTTGAACGCCTCTGAAAATAGTTTTTTGTCATGTCTTGCTTACACTAAATTGTAATAAAACCTAATTTCATTACACCGTCTTTGTTCCCTGTGGAGCTCATACACTGAAGTAATGCCAGGGATCTATTGATGCCACAAGTTACAATGAACATTACAGTGAAGTTATAGTCTGAAACAAGGTGGAAAAGTAAGATCAACAGCATTGAGTCCCTGTGGTACCAAGCATCTGCAGTGAGAGAGGCTTTGATTGAGGTGAGAGACCAAAGACTCAGTCGTAAAGGTCGAGGCACAGTCTTTGTCTGAAGTCAACCTGAAAAAGACAGAGGTCTCCGCAACTACAGGGCAACAGACTTTGCATCTCTGCAACGTCTTTCATCCATGAGAGATTCACCACATTGGAAAATGTGGAGGAGAAATTTGGAGTGCTGACACTACTTTGCTTTTTCAGAACCAATCAGGCTTGGATGCCAGAGAGCTTGCACAGGAGAATAAGAATTTGCCTGACTTACCATCAATATCCATGAGCTGCTGAACTTTGTGCATGACAGTGAACTCTCAGAACTCTACCCGAATTTGTAGACTGCTCTGAGAACTGCAGTTACTCTACCTGTAACTGTGGCTTCAGCAGAGAGGAGCTTTTTAAAGCTGAAACTTGTGAACACATATCTGAGGTCCACTATGTCTCATGAGCGCCTTACTGGCCTTGACATCATCATCAGCATCAATCATGCAATTGCTGACCAGATTTTATATGATAACATTATTGATAACGTTACATAAAGCAGGGTTCTTGCAAGTTTCAGTAAGTTAAATTTAAGACCTTAAGACCTTTTAAGACCATTATGAGTAAAATTTAAGACCAACACAGTGCATTACTAGAAACATACAAATGATACCAGAAACTCTCAAAACATTCTAGTTTTACTGATTCAGTATTAAAACAGATAATCAAAACACTTTAAAACAACAGAGCTTCACATACATATTCCCAATACAACACTAGCCTAGCACATACCATGTGAGAAATGCCATGTGTGTGAACTTTTTGAAATGTGTGAGATTTGAGAGCCCTGCTTGACAACCTGTCGATCTGTTGACATTTCCCAATAGACTGCATGCATTTCACGAATCTGGCGAGAAAGGGAGCCTAGTAAACAAACTGGATGGTTGCCTAGCTGCAGTGATCATGCAATGGGCTTTGTAGTTTTATCACCACGCAGACACTGGTGCAGACCAGAAAACACAACTAACAGATTAATTCTATAGCGTTTTACTGGGTAAATTAAATTTAAGACATAGGATGAAAGTATGGGCTTTTCTAAGACATTTTAATGCCTTAAATTTAACTTTCTGAATTTTAGACTTTTTCAGACCTTGCAGGAACCATGATCAAGGAAGGCAAGAAAGGTCCTGATTAAGATGACAATTATTTAATATGCCCTATTTTAATTGTATCTGCCTTTTATACTTATTTAATACACACTGAACAAAAATATAAATGCAACACTATTGTTTTTGCTCCCATTTTTATTGAGCTGAACTCAAGGATCTGAAAACATTTTCTACATACACAAAAGACCCATTACTCTCAAATATTGTTCACAAATCAGTCTAAATCTGTGTTAGTGAGCACTTCTCCTTTGCCGAGATAATTCATCCCACCTCACAGGTGTGGCATATCAAGGTGCTGATTAGAATATTGCACAAATGTGCCTTAGACTGCCCACAATAAAAAGCCACTCTGAAATGTGCAGTTTTGCCTTACTGGGGACGGGGTCAGAAAACCAGTCAGTGTCTGATTTGGCCACCATTTGCCTCATGCAACATAGCCTCTGTCGCATAGAGCTGATCAGGTTGTTGATCGTGGGCTATGGAATGTTGGTCCACTCCTCTTCAATAGCTGTGCGAAGTTGCTGAATATTGGCAGGAACTGGAACATGCTGTTGTAGATCCAGAGCCTCCCAAACATGCTCAATGGGTGACATTTCCGGTGAGTATGATGGACATGCAAGAACTGGGATGTTTTCAGCTTCCAGGAATTGTGTAATATGGGGCCGTGCATTATCACGCTGCAGCATTAGATGATGGTTGTGGATGAATGGCACAACAATGGGCCTCAGGATCTTGTCACGGTATCTCTGTGCATTCAAAATGCCATCAATAAAATGCACCTGTGTTCATTGTCCATAACATACACCTGCCCAGACCATAACCCAACCGCCACCATGGGCCACTCGATCCACAACGCTGACGTCAGCAAACCGCTCACCCACACGACGACACACACGCTGTCTGCCATCTGCCCTGAACAGTGAAAACCGGGACTCATCTGTGAACAGAACGCCTCTCCAACGTGCCAGATGCCATTGAATGTGAGCATTTGCCCACTTAAGTCGGTTATGACAAACTGCATGCAGGACGATGGGCATGCAGATGAGCTTCCCAGAGATGGTTTCTGACAGAAATTCTTTGGTTATGCAAACCGATTGTTTCTGCAGCTGTCCGAGTGGCTGGTCTCAGACAATCATTGAGGCGAACATGCTGAATGTGGAGGTCCTGGGCTGGTGTGGTTACACATGGTCTGCGGTTGTGAGGCCGGTTGGATGGATGTATTGTCAAATTCTCTGAAAAGCCTTTGGAAACGGCTTATGGTAGAGAACTGAAAATTCATTTCACGGGCAACAGCTCTGGTAGACATTCCATGTGGGTAGAGTTATTTCAACTTTTTTTAGTGTATGAGTCTTTGTTTTGGCTTGCCGCATGCTTCTAATGTTAAAGCGCGCTGCTAATGCTAACACTAATATTCTCTAAGCCTTTACCTCAGGGATGGTTCCGACAGCAGAATTTACAACCAAATTTGTTAATGTACAATCTGCCAAAGGGAGTGTTTGCCCCAGGCACAAAACAGGTTAAGACCGTCCCTGCTACTAAATATTCCAGTCAATTGTCAGTGGTACTATAACAAAGTGGAAGCTATTGTGAACAACAGCAACTCAGGCACGAAGTGATGACACGTACACTGACGGAGCGTCGTCAACGGATGCTGAGGCACATAGTGCACAGTGGTTGCCGACTTTCTGAGACCTCCAAATTTCATGTGGCCTTCAGATTAGCTCAAGAACAGCATAGAGAGCTTCATGAAATGGGTTCCAGCTGCTTCCAAGCCATACATAACTAAGTGCAATGCAAAGCATCGGATGCAGTAGTGTAAATCATAGCAGTGGAGGTTTTCTCTGGAGTGGTAAATCATGCTTCTGCATCTGTCAATGATTAGGAAACCACCCACAGGTCTTGTGTCCCACTAGTCTTCTGGCTGCCCCTTATGGTTTCCCCAGCCATCTCAGTACCCTTCAATTGCATGTGTCTGAATTAAAAAAATAATAATTTATTACATACCCACTTCATTCACACATTTGATCAAAGCTTGCTTACCAACCCAGTAGCTAATTAAACAATTACAGAGTGATACAGTCTCTGCTCTGATGTTTTTGGAGACTATTCTTTTTATAGAAACCCAATCCACACTTTAAGCAATAATGTGGTTTCTCTCCAGTGTGAACGCGCTGGTGGTTTTTGAGAGTACTCTTCAGGCTAAAACTCTTCCCACATTCTGAGCACTGATATGGTTTCTCTCCAGTGTGAATGCGTTGGTGTGTTTTGAGGTTATTCTTATTACTAAAACTCTTCCCACACTCTGAGCACTGATATGGTTTCTGTCCAGTGTGAATGCTCTGGTGTTTTATGAGATTACCCAACTGACAAAAACTCTGTCCACACTCTGAGCAGTAATATGGTTTCTCTCCAGTGTGAATGTGCTGGTGTGTTTGCAGATGAATTAGCTGGTTAAAGCTCTTCTCACACTCTAAGCAGTAATACGGTTTCTCTCCAGTGTGAATCCGCTGGTGTTTTTTGAGAGAACTCTTTAGGCTAAAACTCTGTCCACACTCTGAGCACTTATATGGTTTCTGTCCAGTGTGAATGCGCTGGTGTGTTTTGAGATTACCCATCTGACTAAAACTCTGTCCACACTCTGAGCACTGATACGGTTTCTCTCCAGTGTGAATGCGC